>BPVZ01000229.1:168697-186194 GCA_020521535.1 Rubroshorea leprosula | reverse complement strand
CAACTGAAAATAAATCTCAAGAGTCGTTTATCTATAATCAAAGAAGAAGGCATCCAAATAGGCACTCCATGAATGAATAAATATATTACAAAAAAATTCAAAATAAATTGAAAGTCAGCCAAAATTCATTCATTCATAGATGAAAAACTTCAACACCAATTTTTTCAACACGGCTCATAGCTGCTACATGACTTCACTGGGTTTCTACAGTATATGGAAACCTCCTGGCACTGTTCATTCAGGAACCAAAATTTCCCATTCCAGCATTCTCAATCAATTTCCTTTACTGCATGCTACCACAGTCTCCCCTTATATCACACCATGCAACAAGAAAAACTACATCGCCATCAATGGCCAGAAAGATTACTAAAGAGTTAGGAAAACTAATAATAACCTAAAATAACACCTGAATAATCATAATAACATAGCAAGCCTAAAATAAATACTGTAAGTAACTCTTCCATAGATGTCCCGCATCAAAAAATAAGATATCATAGAAATGCAAATGAAAAAACATACTGCAATGGCCAAAAGGAAGGAAGAAATAGCATACATGTAAAGCTCTGATCCAAATAGGCCTCTCCTTCAAAATTTCTTCGAACAATCTCGTGGCCTTATTCAGTTCTCCCATGGTCTCATAACAAAGTGCCTCTAAAAGCTTCCACTCAAACTCTTCCGGCTCAATCTTAATCAACTCCTCCACATACCGCAGAGCCTCCTTAGTCTTCCCTCCTCTCATCTTCTTATACAGAGCCACCTTCAATGCGTCCACATTCCTCGGCTCCTTCTCCAAAAGCTTATCATACATCTCCTCATACTCATCTTTCTCCTTCCGGGCACCCGTCTTTTCCTCCAAATTTTCACTAGAACTGCTTGTTTCTGCAGCCAATGCCAATCTTGGCCTAGCATTGAAATACCCCATAAAAATGAATGACCCAACAAGAAAAATTACAACTTTCTCTGACAAAACTCTGACAAATTCCGTCTTAGTGGAGAGATGAGAGCTTATATCCCTTCTGAGATTTGAAGTATGCATACTGGGGATGTGAGATTGAGAGAGGTTTGGGAATATACGAAGTCTGCATTGTTGAAGAGACAGTGACTGTGGTCTGCGTATACCGAGGGGATTGCTTAAAACTGGGTTAAGTTTCCCAAAGCGTAATTTGGGGTTCTGAAATTCTGTTTGAGAGGGGAGAGAAAACTGTTTGATTGATCCCATTTCTGAAGAACTAGCAAAACTGCAAGAAAAGGTGTTTAGGAATTACCACCCCTCCCTCAGTCTGAAGGATGAAACCCAAGACGAGTGCCGGTGGCAGTGCCGCAGGTGATCAGTATTTTCTTTAGTTTTTCTTTTAGGGTAAATGTATTTTGAGTCCCTAATGTTTAGGCTGTGTCAATTTCTTACACTATATTTATCATCTTTAACCTTTTAGAGTCTTTTTATTTACTTTAAGGGAGTGTTTGGTTTTCTTTTCTTTTCTTCTTCTTTTTTTTTTTAACAGCATAAGGGTGTGATTAGTTTATAAGTAGTTTCTCTGGAAATGCTTTATGATCAAAAAAAAAAAAAAAAAAACCTTAGCTGCTTGAATATAGGAGCATTAGGACACACTCAAAATCTAATTAAGGTGTATTTATATATAAAGAATCAATATTATGCATCAAATATTAAAAATTAAAACATTTGCTCAAGCAGACCTCTTTTTTTTTTTTGAAATTTTTTCTTTTTAAATCTAAATTCATTATTTATTTTGTGAATCATTGATTAAAAAAATATAATTTTAATTGCCTAACGTCTAATGCCCACTGGACCAGAACCAGAACCAGAACCAGAACCAGGACCAGGGATTAAATCGGGCAGTAGAAAAAGGTTTGGTACGAATTAACACATAAATATTAGGGACTAAAATTTACAAATTCACCGTCCTAACCAAACGGCTCCTTAACATGCATGTACCATATTATTTTTTTACCCCAAAAAAAACCATATTGTTTTATTTTATTTAGAAAGCGTCAAAACGACAGCGTTAACAAGCCAGTTAAGTTCATAAACCCTAGCGCCAACCAGCAAGGCGAATAAACCCTAAAGAGCGCCAACCGCCAACCCACCGCCAAGACAGGCGGAGAGCAAAAACTAAGAAGAAAACCCTTCAGTTCTGTTTTCTGCATAGGATCAAGTAAGAGAATGAGGAAGAAGGTCGACGAACGTATCAGAACTCTCATTGAGAATGGCGTCAAATTGCGCCACCGTTCTATATTCGTCATCGTCGGCGACAAATCCCGCGACCAGGTAACCCCTTTCCTGTTTGTCATATTCGCTTTAATTCAGTTTCCGAGATGAAGTAACAGTAGTTTTTGAGAAAGTTTCCTGTTTCAAATTTTCCTCTGCAAAATTTAAACTCGAGAAAGCATTGTTTTCTCCTGCATTTCCTTATCCGGAGCTTGATTTTTATCGTGCTTTATCTTATGCAGATTGTGAATCTTCATTACATGATGAGCAATGCGATGGTCAAGTCTAGACCGACCGTGTTGTGGTGCTACAAGGATAAACTTGAACTCAGCAGGTCCGGCTTTTTAATTGAGTCATTTTTTTGTGTCAATGTTGGATAAAAACATTCATCAATCCTGCATTGTTTAATTAGCCATATTGGGAGGAAAGGGTTTGAGATGATCTTTGATTTTTTTTTTTTTTTTTTCCTTCCCATTTGGTTGTTTTATGCATTTTTAGCGTTATTTAGAACTATAGCTTATTCCACCTCCTTAGTTAAAATTCTTCATGATAACTGATAAGTGACTGCAAAATAGTCATTCAGTTGATTACATTTATGCAGCCACAAGAAAAAACGTGCAAAGCAGATAAAGAAGTTAATGCAGAGGGGCCTGCTGGATCCTGAAAAAGTTGATCCTTTCTCACTGTTTGTTGAAAGTCATGGAATAACATATTGCTTATACAAAGATTCTGAGAGAATTCTTGGAAAAACTTTTGGAATGTGTATATTACAGGTATTTTTCTGTTGGGTTGTCATCCAGTTAAGCTAACGTATCATTGTATATTTCTTTTCTATTTTTTATTTAGTTATCTTTATATGTTTTTTATTTGCTAATGGCTTCTCCTCCTTTGGTTGCCTTTTTCTGTACTTATTACTTCATGTTTCTTGCAAATTAATTGCATGCTTTGGTATTAGGATTTTGAGGCTCTGACACCAAATCTATTAGCAAGAACCATAGAGACAGTGGAGGGCGGTGGATTAATTGTATTGCTGCTTCGATCTCTTCCATCACTCACTAGTCTGTACACCATGGTTATGGTAGGACTGAAGTTATCCACTTATAAAACAATTAAGTTTCATGTCACTTGTGCTTAACCTGTAAAAGTGACATGTTAATAAATAACTTGGTGATTCAATTTCAGGATGTTCACGAGAGATTCCGTACAGAATCCCATTCTAATGCTGCATCACGGTTCAATGAACGCTTTGTATTATCACTTGCAACTTGTAAAGCATGTGTATTCATGGATGATGAGATGAACATCTTGAAAATCTCATCTCATATAAAATTGATTACCCCTGTCCAAATTCATGAGGTAAATATCTGGCTTCCTGACTTTGTATGATTGGTTGTGGGTGTGAATTATACATGTGTAAATGTTTTCAAGTTTCTTTTTCAATTAGTATGTGTTAAGTTTAAAAAAGGAAAAATATTCTCTGGCAGTGAGGCACAGATATCGGATGAAAATTTTGATTTACAGCAGTGTCATGCATTCTATGAGTTTATTAATTTTACTGGTGAAATTTAGTGCATTTTATTGTATATAATTTTCTTCTGAGTTGGTAATGAAGGGCTCTGAAGGGCTCTCAGAAGCTCAGCAAGACCTGAAGAACTTGAAAGAACAGCTAAATGAAGATTTTCCTGTTGGTCCTTTGATCAAACAGTGTTGTACACTGGATCAGGTATATAATGTATCCAGGTTACAATTCTTTTCTTTTGGGTGAAATATGACCAATTCTCTCTGAATTATACGGTGAATGAGATCATATTTTCATTTTTGCACAGGGAAGAGCCATTGTTACATTTCTTGATGCCATTTTAGACAAAAATCTGCGCTGCACGGTTGCTTTGCTTGCTGCCCGAGGTCGTGGAAAATCAGCTGCACTTGGTTTGGCAATTGCTGGGGCCATTGCTGCTGGGTAAAGTGCATGAGTCATTATATGGTTGTGTTCTCAAGTTCTTTATGTTTTCCTTGTTGGCCTTTTTCCAGATACTGACAAGAGAAACTTCAATTAGGTATTCAAATATCTTTGTAACAGCACCCAGTCCTGAGAACTTAAAAACCTTGTTTGAATTTGTATGCAAGGGTTTTGCTGCCATTGAGTATAAGGTGGGGTACCTCTATCTCGCACATAGTTATTATTAGTTTGATAATCTTTCGTGTTTATAAAGTTAGTGGCAATTAGCATTTGTAAGAGACAGCTTTCTTGATATCCAATTTGATGAAGTTTTATGTGGGCTCTTATTGGATTAAATCTCAATCCAGCTTTACTTATGCTGACAATTCCAACAATATTTGGTCTAAATCAAACAAATCTGACCTAGCCAACCGAAGTTTGAATTTGAACTAAACTGTTTAGATGGTCTTTCCTGTTATTTCTATTATTTACCATATTTGGTAGTGACTAAGGTTTTACCCAATGTTTTCTTACATATTCTTTGCAATTTTTTTTTTTCTTTGGTCTTTTTAGGAACACATTGATTATGATGTTGTGAGAAGTGTGAATCCTGAGTTCAAGAAAGCTACCGTGAGGATCAACATTTACAAGCAACACAGGCAAACTATTCAGGTTAGGATGACACGACTTGTATTTAATGTTTTCTAATGTTATTTTGCAAATATAGTTTCTGAGGATAGCTTTAGCCTTTATATGCTTGATTTCTATGAATTTTGCTTTCCTCCTGCAATTGCAGTATATACAGCCACATGAACATGAAAAGCTCTCCCAAGTTGAACTTCTGATTGTTGATGAAGCAGCAGCCATACCGTTGCCTGTTGTCAAGTCTTTGCTTGGTCCTTATTTGGTCTTCCTTTCATCTACTGTCAATGGGTATGATAAAAGATTAAACTCTTAGTTATCTGCTTGATAGTTTTTCTCTATTAGCCTGTTCAATGCAATCTCTTGTTTCAGTAGAATTTCAATTTGAATTGCAATTGATGTTCTTTTGTGCTTTTCTCTCCTGGTCAAAGCTATGAAGGTACTGGTCGATCTTTATCCTTAAAACTTCTGCAGCAATTGGAAGAACAAAGCCAGATGGCGGCTAAGGATGCGGAGGGTGCTCTTTCTGGTATTCTTTGGTGTTACTTGGCTTTATTTATTCTATGAAGTTGTATTATGTATGGTAGCCTCTATTAAAGGCATCGTTTGCACATAGATGTCTCGACTTTTCTTCTTCTTTTCATTAATTTCATGTTGGATTCAAAAGCTTCTTCTTGTGATTTTATTTTGTTGTCTAACAGTTAGGAAATTAGGTTATTTTCACTATATTGTTTTCTTGAACCAAATTATTTGCCTTTAGGACAAATTTCACCCTTCTTAAAATGAAAAATGAAGAGCTAAACCTGCTGGGGTTGATCAAATGGTAAGGAGTGATGCAAACCCTACTGAAAATGAAGGTTTAAATCCCCAACATTGGCCTTAGGTCGAAGTATGTGGATGAGGCGGTTTGTAGGTGCCCATGGGATTAGTCAGGCCAAGGCTCTAGATAACCTTGTTATCAAACAAATAAGGAGGTTTATAGGTTGGAGACTGGGAGTTGGGTGGCTAGGTGTACTGGCTGTATGCCTACCTTTTTTATGTCATTCATTTTAAGTATGGACTTTATCTGGAGGAAAATCTGACTTTAGAGGCAAAACATTTGATAGTAAATTTATATTGCTCTAATGGTTTTTTAGAAGCTTTTTTGCACATATTCATCCCTATATATGCACTTTGATTGCTTAAGAGAGTACCAAACTAACAACTATTTCGGCTTTTAAGTTTGAGGATATGATTTGTAATTTTTTTAACATGTTTTCTTTGGCAATTGGCTGATATTTATTGACTTTTAAACTGCAGGACGTCTTTTTAAAAAGATAGAACTTCACGAATCTATTAGATACACATCCGGTGATCCAATAGAATCCTGGCTTAATGCTTTACTTTGTCTGGATGTTACAAATTCTGTGCCCAGTATCCACAGGTTTGGAGGATAATATTGTTTGTCTTGAAAATTGAAGCTGCCTTCAACTTCATGGATGTCTTTATAGAACCGTTTTCAAATGTTTACTTTATGCCTGTTCCCTTCTAAAATAGGTTACCTCCTCCAAGTGAATGTGAGCTTTACTATGTAAATAGAGACACACTATTCTCTTATAACAAAGATAGCGAGATATTTTTGCAGGTAACTAGAGAATCATCTAAAGGTCATCTGTTTTCCTTTCATTTGGCTGTCCATTAGGATTATTATTTAGGTGAACTAGGTGCTTATACATCTTATATTTGCAGCGGATGATGGCTCTCTATGTATCTTCTCACTATAAAAATTCTCCTAACGATCTACAATTAATGGCTGATGCTCCAGCTCACCATTTGTTTGTTTTACTGGGTATGTCATCCTCTCAGCTGTTTTTCCTATTTGAGCTTGGGAGTGAACGGTTCTAACTTTGTAAATGCAGGTCCTGTTGACGAGTCAAAAAATCAACTTCCTGATATTTTATGCGTCATTCAGGTTTGCATCCTTATCATTTGAAACTTTTGTTAATAATCTGATATGTTGTCTATTGTAGTGAAAGGATAATTTGCTTATGTTCTGCAGCATTGTACACTAGCTATCGTCAACGTGTTAAGAATTCTTGCTGCTCACTATTTCCTTATTCTACTTGAATGCCATAATTTAGTGGAGTGAGCTACATTTTTTTAATAGTTTTCTCCTCGGATATGTCCAGGTGGTGTATCCCTTTTATATCTTCCTCACATCTAGCCACACAACAATCGAAAAATAACCAAAGAAAGAGTATCATCATAATGTAGACCCCAGTTGGTGCTTAAGTCTCTGTGTTTTTTTTATAAGAATAAATATCACAGGCTTTGAGAGAAATTGACTCTGAGAAGTGTAGTGCGTCACCTATTGATGCAGTTGGCATAATTGCTTCTCAGCCACTATTTTTAACTTGTGTGTTTTCTAGCCATAAAAAATTATTCTTGTCTGCTTGTTGGTTGTTGCAGACTCTTATAAAGCTAGACATCATTGAAAGTCGTGTATACCCTAGTTTGGTTATGAACGGTGCATTTTTATGTTACATTCAGAGTGTGAGACTTGCCTATACAAAACTGTCAGCTATATCATAATTCTCATGAAGTGCAATTTATTTCTATGTCACTCATTATTGTTAGATTTTATCCCTTTCTCACAGGTCTGTCTTGAGGGTCAAATATCTCGTAAATCTGCAATAAAAAGCTTAAGTGTTGGCCATCAACCCCATGGAGACCAAATACCATGGAAATTTTGTGAGCAATTTAGGGACACTGTTTTTCCTAGCCTTTCAGGTGCTCGCATTGTACGCATTGCCACCCATCCCAGTGCTATGAGGGTAATTAATATGTTTAAAGCATGTAAAATTTTGATTTGCTCTAAAGGTTCTTTTGAGAACATTGAGAGGTTTTCTGTTCTGTTCATTGCAGCTTGGTTATGGTTCTACTGCAGTGGAACTCTTGGCAAGGTAAATGGATTTTTAATTTCCTGTTCACCTTATGAATCAACTAAGTAGATCTCTGGAATCCTATGATGATGTGGCATGTTTCAGTGAGGGCCAAATGTGTAGCGGTCCTAGTGTACATGCCGAATGGCAATGCATTGTTGTTGATTTGTTAAATAGGACATTATGTGAGGTTTCTGCTGGTCATACAGCCATAGGACTTGATATACTCTTGTATGTTTGAGAGTGTGTTGTTATGTTTTTAGTTCTTCGTTCCTTTCATTCATGTTTGAAAGTTGAAACAATTGGACCTTCAAGTATGTTTCAAAGAGAAACCATTTATGTAACCACTTCGCCCCCTGCAGGTACTATGAAGGTCAGTTTACTTCATTTTCTGAGATGGATGTTGAGGATGACATGGAGACTGCACCAGTCAGAGTCACTGAAGCTGCAGAGCAGGTTCATTTAAGGAAAAAGCTTATGTTTATGCTAGTTGTTTTATGTTATCTCCAGAATCTCTAAGCTCTTGTATAGGGGGCTATAAATGAGCTCTTTAGGCTCAAGCTTTGTTCATCAAGCTTAATGAATGAGTTGAGCTGCTCTTTTGTTGAGCCAAGTTTCAAATAGCTAGCGAGCAGCTCTATTCACTTGCAGCCCTTTGTCTTCTTTTTTTCTTTAGGGTATACATCCAATCATCAATATTACAACTTGCACATAGTTTTCACTTTGTAGATATGGTAGGTTGTACCTGCACTTTCTGTCCTCACAAACCAGATTAAACTCTTTTTATTCTGCTCCATTCAGTGTGTATTTTACATATGTATATGGGACTTAGGATCAAGTGAAGAGTCAAAGTAACATATGCTTTTGGCATATTATGCCTCTTAATTATCCTGATGTCTAAGTCGAGTTGGTTTGTGTCAATTTCTTTGTAAATGACTTTGACAAATATATCTGCAGGTCTCATTGCTGGAAGAAAAACTTGAACCTCGGAAACAGCTACCCCATTTGCTTGAGCATCTTCGTGAACGCCATGCTGAGAAGCTCCATTATATTGGTGTTTCTTTTGGACTTACCTTGGACCTATTTCGTTTCTGGAAGAAACATAGATTTGCTCCATTTTACATTGGCGAGATTCCAGTTAAGATGAACTTTTCCCATCTGTTTCAATGATGGAGTTGATGTCCTCAACCATATTTCTGGGTTGTGCATTGATTAATAAATCTGACGTTAACTTCTTAATTGGATCAGAATAGTGTGACAGGTGAACATACATGTATGGTCCTGAGACCACTGAGGAA
This sequence comes from Rubroshorea leprosula, assembly GCA_020521535.1. Lineage (NCBI taxonomy): Eukaryota > Viridiplantae > Streptophyta > Magnoliopsida > Malvales > Dipterocarpaceae > Rubroshorea > Rubroshorea leprosula. Next base: position 177,167 of record BPVZ01000229.1, on the reverse strand, counting down.
TGATGACATTGAAGTTAATGAAGATGATGAATGGGGCTTTTTTGCTCCGTTTTACCAGGGTAAGTCCCTTTTTTCTCTTCTAGGGTTATTTTCTTCTTGTTATTGATATCTTAAACTCTTTTTTTTTCTTTTCTTTTCTTTTCTTTTTTTGTAGATTTCAGGCAAAAGTTTACGGGAATGTTATGCCTTAACAGTTTCCGTAATATGGATTATAAGCTTGCCATGAGGTCAGTATCACAAATTTGTCACTTTCAAATCACTTTTTATGTTTGATGTGCTTATGCTACTCCATTGTCCATCAGTGTCTTGGACCCAAAGATTGACTTTACCAATGTAGAACCTACTTCATCAACTTCAGATGGATTTTTGAAGTCTCTTGGTAGCATATTGTCACCTGACAATATGGAGATGCTGAAAGCTTATACAGATAACCTGTCAGACTATCATACTGTAAGATCTCAAATGTGTTTATGATAGAAAATATCATGTGTCATTCTTTGCTCTGCTCATGAAATCAATTACATAACTTGGTAATACATCATCTGGTAAAAGAATTCAGCTGCTATAATACAGAATGTTAGTCTTCTTTGTAGCTACATGCTAAAGAAACTAGATTTCTGGTTTCCATGGTTATATTGCACTTGCATAAAATTCATTGTCTCCCTTCATTCGTCCATATGAAAATAAAATTAAAAATTATAATAGGAAAAAATATATAATGAAAAAATATAATAAAATAAAGAAGAAGAAGAAGGCTTTTACTTTTGAAGCACTATAATGGCATCAACTATTTGCAAGATGGGGAAGGTTTTTTGAGTGGAGCCTGATTTATTCAGTCCTTACTACTTAGGTCATTGCTAGTACTTGATTTTCATGTTTCACCTAAAGTTGTGACTTGCTTTTTTACTCATAGTTGGGCCTATCATTATTCATTGAGAAATTCATTGAGAAATTACCAAATATCAGCCTTCTTTGGTAACAAGGGATTGAGAAAGTTTGAAAATAGAAAAAGATCCTACTCCTTAAAAAGTGGTGGTATCAACTTGTCAGTCATTTCTTATTATGAGTCTGTCACATTTGCATAGGACTTGTTCTTAGTAACATTTGTCATCTTGTGCTGAATTTATGAGGTATACATATCTACTAGAAAGACGCTTGAGGTTGTCTTATTTATGTTTTTATTTTATTGATTTTATTGTTCGTTTGTTTTGGACTGGCAAACTTGCATGTCAAGCAGGCATCATTGCTTTAGATGTAAGGGGTATGTAAATGTGAAATCATTAAGCTGAAAAATTAATGTAGTTCTGAGTTTAAGTTTGTAAATCTACTACTATAAGCGTAACTCCTGTTGTATAAAATTTATGGATGGTGATAGGTAAAGCCTATACTGTTAATTTTGCAGTCTCTAATTTGATACCTAGTTGTATGATGTAATCGCTTAGTAGGGTAGTATGATATGCATGAAAATACATGACACATGATTTTATATGTTTTGAATGAGGCTTTCTGAAAATTGTTAAGTGTTTGTTTCTTCCTTTTGTCAGATTTCCTATCTTGTCCCAGTCCTTGCACGTCAATATTTCCAAGGGAAGGTTCCAGTGACGTTATCATATGTTCAGGCCTCTATTTTGCTCTGCTTGGGGTTGCAGATTCAGCATGTCTCTTATGTTGAGGTATGATTTCTAGCCTTCACATTTAACTCAGAGCTCACTTCACCTCTTGAATTGCACAATACTAAAAAAGAGAGAAATATTTGCTTTTCTTTAGTCTAGCTATAACAAAGATACCAATTCTATGAAAAATTTAACCGATTCTTTTGTTTCGTTGTGACATGGGTCACTGAAAATAAGATCACAACTCAATTCTATTGGATTGCTTTATATAAACCCAGGGTACTGGTCTCATGGCATGAAATGTTCGTTGCTTCCTTAGATGTATATTCATTGTTTGCTTGTCCGTTTATTCTTTGTGAGCATCTGTGGATCTTCTTATCTCAAATGAATTGGTATTTTACAGGGACAAATGAAAAAGTTAGACAGACAGCAGATATTGTCACAGTTTAAAAAGGTTATGATAAAATTGTACAAGTACTTATATGGAATTGCGTCACAGGAGATTGATTCAACCTTGCCTCGACCAAAGGAAGTGAGTTGAGGAGTAACATTCTAATACATATGTGCATAATTTAGAAAATTTGGGCATATATTGTAAACATCTAATTAATTGCGGGCTCTAAGTAGTTGTTTTTTCTGTTAGTAATGATGCTTCATGGTATGATGTCAAATTTTGCTTGCAGATAAAACTGAAACCTCATTCTATCTCTGTGGATGAGGACCTTAATGACGCTGCAAGACAAGTGGAGGTAAACATGCTTCATTATCTCTCTCTCTCTCTCTCTCTCTCTCATGAACTATGAAATGACTTGAGACCTGTTGTAGGAGGAAATGAGAAGCAAGACAGAGGGTCTATTAAATCCCGAGTTGGTCCAACAGTATGCTATCAATGACAGGGAAACGGATCTCGAGAATGCTCTGCAACATGGTGATGGAAAGGCAGCTGTGGGAGGTCTGATCAGTGTGAAATCCAGTAGAAATAAAATGGAGAAGCCTAAGAAGCAGAAAGAATCTGACAAAAGTGGGAAAAAGAGAGGCAAAGTCGACAAGGGCTCCAAATCAAGTAAAAAGAGAAAATCCTCAGCTTAGACAAAATATGATCAGAGGCATTTGATATCAGCCTATATGCCTTGGCGGTGGCCAAGGGTGAATGTCTTCATTTCAGGGGGATGTAGGGTATCTTGATGTTACCACCCAACTAAGCCCTAATACGATATGCAATTTTGGGTAGAAATAGGTCTTGAGCTCTTAATTTATAGCAATATAATTATAATTTATTAATTGCCATACTTATAATTGTCTCTTGCTCCTGAAAATTCTGTATGAGATGTTTATTCTTTGCAGTAATCGAATATTCGTAGTTGTCTTTGGGGAAATTTTGCTGATACAACAAGGCCAATCTGGAATCATTTTTCAGCTCTGTCTAGAACCATGAATCGGCTTGTACTTGAAAAAAAAAAAATTGATTCCAGCTTTAACGTTTTAAGTTCGAAAAATGATTAATTTCTAAATTTCAGAGTAATCTGAAATTCTAAATTTGAATGATTAGTTAACGACGCTGCTTTAATTTAACGTTTTAATTTCTAAATTCTCGAAAAATAATTCACAAATTTTTGTTAGTTCTTGGAATGGTGACATACTATGGTTAACAAAATGTTGTCCGGTAGTAATTGGGCATAAGAATTTTTACATTCACAGAGTTTAATATCGTGAGACTTTAAGATTATGTGTGTATACCATCTCGTATTGCTTGTAGTTAATAAGCAGCTGAGTGGGATAACTCGTAGCAACATCGGGGGAACAACTGGGAAGGGGAAAGCCACTGTGAATAACTGTTCTTGAATGTAAGGTTTTATTAGAATTTAACAGTTGCCATATTCCACCCATTTCTTTATCACGAGGTCTGTCTTGCAATGCTAAGCAACAGCCACTAACATAGTGGAAAATATTCTCCTCCAATAACTACTTGTAAAAAAAAAAAAAAAAAAAAAAAAAAGACAGCTGACTTCTTGCCGATGTAACTTCTCAGTGCATTCAGTTTCAAGATTTCCAGCTTCTGGAAGCAAAATGATATTTTATATAACGATTAGGATTCAGTTAAGAGAAGGTTGAGCAACTTCAAACGGCCAGCTCCCTTTTTATTACAAAAGCAAAACAGGAAAGGCTTTCGTCAGAATCTGAATACTTCTGTTTCCACTACCAAGTTTGACCTCGTATAGGAACATCAATAGCATAGCAGTGCTTCTCAGAGAAAGTTCCGGATGTCCAAGGACTTCACATCAGGCATCTGCTCATCCTTGAACTCCTCCCTAAAGAATTTGCCACAAAACCACAACATCAAACTTCAGCATATTCAGGAGAAAATAAAAAAATATATTTATAACGATGCCAAAGCAAACTACCAAATATATTACCGATTTGCACTAAGTAAGAAACGACAGATTCAATAAGTTTAATTGTTTTAGCCGTTTGCTTAATGGTCAATTACCAAATTCATCAAAATTAATCATCTATGCTGTAACACTCTTAAACAGTAACATTTAAATTTCCTATTTGCGGAACCATCATATCCTTAAATTTAATTAACCTCAAAAAGGAAACACGAAATTTGTCTCAAGTTCCAACTTAAGGCCATTAAATTAACCCACAATATTCAAGGGATATATTATATAAATAATTTCCCAGGACCTAGTTCAACACCATCCCACCCATCACCTCAGAACAGTCCCAACAGGTAGATAGGAATTAGAACCATACCGCTTCTTCTGTGTTTCCATTGCTTCAATAGCATCCTTCTTCAATTCCTGCAGTTGTGCCTTTGCAATTTTGACCTCCAACTCTTCTTCATATTTAGGTAGATCTTCCTTCCGAATGCCAAGCCTAATAAGACGAATAATAGCAATACCAGGTCATAATTTCATCTCAAGCAATATGCAATACATTTTAGCTTCAGTGACCTAAAATTTTGCAATCATTTAATTTTAGATGTTTTTTCGATAAAAATATCCACCATTCTGTGGAAGTGCTAACTTTATACTCTTTTTTTCTCTCCCCACAATTAAATATTCTATGAATCTATTATAATTTCCTACTTGATAATCTAGTACATTCTTTTCAGGAGACAAAACTGTGACTGCATCATGGACATTCTATTTCCTTCCTAAAAGCACTAGAGGCTTGATAAAGCAGGCAGCAGGCAGCATGTACAATAGGAGAAATTATCAGTTATCACCATGACTAAACCTGACATTCCATGTACCCTTTAAAGACATAATGTTCTCTACACTGTCATCGTAAGATACTAGCTTGAATTTCACATAACTAAAAGACCTCAAACCAGGGTTTCAAACCAATGTAAATCCAAAATCATAGTCCAAGCATAGTATCATAAAAATAAGGGAAAATTTACTACAGTTTCTCCAAAGGAAAAGAAAAAGGGCAACACCAGAGCACATAAATATTTGTTATCCCTTGTAATTGAACTATTGAAGTAAATCTTAAAAAATTTGGAGAGAGAAATGCAGACATGAGATGCAGAGGCTCACAGAAAGCAACTATCAGAGAGAAACATCTTCACTAAAGAATAAATGATTTCAGATCTTAGCTAGCTTGAAATTTGATCCTACTGCTTAGGTTCTGGGATGCTGACAGATCACAAATGTGGCACTAGACAGTTTAGAAAATCTTCATTCAGCGAAAAGACAAGAAATCATGTTTGGATGTTGAAATGAACACTTACTTCTTATTAACCTTGTCAAACTCTGCCAAAAGAAGGGCCATTCCTTTCTTGTCATTTCTCATAAGAGGTTTTTTAATTTCATTTTCAACTTTTTCCAATGCATCCATCATCATAGCCTCAGCACCTAGTTCATCAGTGAGTCCTCTCCTAAAGGAAGGAAAAATTTAAAACAAAAGAGAATTAATTATATAACCAACAAAATTCAACGGTACCATTTAATTATTTAGTTCATGGGAAAAAAAAAAAAAAAAAAGAAAAAAAAGAAGCTAAGTTAAAATTGAACATCTGCATGGATGTTCAAATAAACTCTAGAGGATGACATTAAAAAAATGATGCTTTATTTACATAATTTAGCTCATTGTTTAAAGGAGGAAAAAAATTGGCATCTACTAAATTGATACATCATAACTGGAGGAACACATAAAGAGGAATAATGAAAATAGCATCTAAACTCAGGAATTAATAATTCACAAAGATATGCAACTAAGAGAAAATGAATATGACATACTTGATCCTTATTTCCTGCAATGTCAGCAAGTATGTTCGGGCATCTGGAATATCTTGAGTTTCTGTTTCTATGGTGGTTTTAATTTTTTGAGATTCCGAGAGCAAGCCAGCCCTGCAGGAAGGACAATAATATAAGAGATCATATAATGAACCAGCAAAATGTCAGGAAGTATCAAATGCAACATCTGCTTCTACTTCACTAATCACACATTGATCCAAAAGCAAGAGTTCAGGAGAAGCCGAACAGAATAGGAGTACTATGAGAATCCTAACTGGTCACATAATTGGCTAATTTTTTATGGATTGTGTTTTAAGACTTGTGCATCTGTGCTGCTTTTTTTGAGTATCATAATTCTTAAAGAACATATGAAAGAAAAAAGACAAGCCTAATGGTTTCAGACTGCATTGCAACTAAACTGGTCATGACAAATGAAATTCATTTATTTATCATAATAAGGGCAGAAGTAGAGATTTGAAAATCCATTACTACACAATCCCTTTAAATCCCTAGTTTATAGCAAACAGACTTCATAACTAGAAAAACTAGGAAAGATGTCAGGATCACTAATTAGACTATCATAGCCATGCTCATAAATCTACTTTTGATTCAATTTGTGTTTGTATAGGGAGGGGAACCTTACAGAAATCCTTTCTAAGATCAAGTTGCATTTAATTGGCTTTCGCTGACTAACTGTTTTTCAAAATCATTTCCCATCTGCTTGAATGACCTATTACCAAACTAAAGCTTCTCATGAATTCACACATGAATCTTCTATTTCCAACTGTTGGGCCTCCTAGTTCAATATCTGACTCTAAAATATGTAGTTCTCTCTTTTCTACTTTTTAAACCTGCAATCTGTTGTTTCCAACCTAAAAACATGCAAGATGCACAAAGGCCAACATTTAGAAGAAAGAATAATAGACAAAGATAACAAATATAAATTCTGAAAGAAGAAACTCACTTATCTCTAATAGTCTTCATGACCTTTGCATATTGAGAAACAGCTGCTGGGTCATCTGGATCAATAGTGATCTTCTCCTTTCGAAGAATCCCTATTGCAGTTTCAAATTTCTTCTTAACATCTGAAAAGACGTTCTTCAACATCTCTTTTGGGACAAATGAATGGTAACTTGTCAGTAAACCATCAAAATAAAGATGGGCATTAAGTAAGAATCAAACTGTATGCATCAGCACCCAAAGTTATATAATTAAAGCCTTAAGGATCATAGATGCCTTGATAAACAATGAAGACCATATCCACATGCGTCACTGATCAGCACTCAATGTTAAATGAAAAATGTGCCAGTAAATGCAGACCTTTACCACAATCAACAGTTTGAGAAAGATAATATCCATTTAAAAGCAGAAAACCTACGCAGCTCATGGAAAACCAATATCACAAACTTCACCATTTCATAGGCATACAGATCAACCATGACTACATGCAACATACACCCACAACCCATGTCAACAATCACTCATACCTGCTGAGTACAGTAACTCTACTTTATGCATGAACCACACACATTAAGAAAATTTTAAAAGCAAGCAAAGGACTGACGAATATTCTTCACTAACCATCTCCCTTGAGAGATTTGGGAGGAGGAGGGGGAGCAGCATCTTTGGCAAAAAACCGAACTGGAACAACATTGTCCTGACGCAAAATGACTTGACTCCCATACAGCTGTATAGATTACCAAGCACAAAATGTAAGCAGAAGCATCAATCAAAATAAAAACTGACGGTTCCAATAAAATCTGGTAAGGAAAAAAAAAAATTAAAGGAATAGAAATAAAACAGATTTCAATCCCCTATATCATTTCACAGTGGTTAGTGGCTCCCGACACAGTAACACTCTTCTCCCAACATTTTTCTCAGGAACCAAACATCAACTTTGCAAAAAAATGAATACTTCAACTAGATTGATTTAACGATCCACATAATAACCAGATACAAAAAAGAATGCTTTAATCAAAAAGCAATCTCGATCTCATTGCATCGTTAACTTCCAAATGGATGATAGCACAGTAATCGAACTAACAGTGCCTTTCTCCATGCTTCTCTCCGGGAACGAAACGAAGTGAAAATGGAGCTGGAGCTTGGCATTTGAAGAGAAGAAAAACTGCTAAAGCAGGAATATGGATATCCAGGTCGAGATCGAGAGTACCTGCCGAGATTTGGAGAGGAGGCGAGTAGAAAACGCCATGATCGGGGAGTTCTGATCGGAGCTAGGGTTTGGCGGTTGTTTTGGCTTCAAGATGTTGCCCTATGGGAGGCGCAGATTTGGTGATGGTAAAAAACTGACGATGATAGCCGTGTAGAATTGCCCTATACCATTGGATTCTATTTCTATGAAATTACCGGGCCGGAAATTTTGTACTGTTAACAGCTATAAACAGTTGATAGGTTAAAATCATGATGTTTATGTATGTTGTTGTTGTTTTTTTTTTTTTTTTACATATTAGAAAAATTATTTAATAAATTTTCCTCAAAATGTACTTTTATAAAAGAGGTTAAGCGTGTAGCATTTATATAAAAGATAAAAATTAATTTTAAATTTATTAATTATTTAATTAAAATTATTTATTAGTATTAAAAATAATATTTATT
>BPVZ01000229.1:134845-145693 GCA_020521535.1 Rubroshorea leprosula | reverse complement strand
ATTAATTATGAATAAATATAAAATTTATTTATTAATTATTTTTTGATATGTAAAGACTAAAAATTAAACCTTAATTTTTTGAAAAAAATAGACCTAATTAATAAGGTGAGTATAAAATTGTTTCATTTTAATAAAGTATTATTAAAACAATTACAACAGTCCTATTTTAACTTTTAAAATATATTATTTTAATATTTTAATAAAAATTAAATCAACTACGTATATATACAAAGACACATATGGTGTCCAATAGAGCGCAAAGGCACATCACATTCATCCGACCGTCATTAATGTCCAAATGAGCACGAACACAGTGTTTGACATTTCCCAGCTATATTTAGATAATATGTTACCTGGCCTCAAAATTAAGAGCAAATCCCACTAATCAAAGCATATAGTGTACTTTACCCTCTCAAAATAATTGTATTTTTTATTTAAAATTTGTTTAAATTCATTATTATTTTTTAATTTTTAAAAGAGGTATTTTTTTAATTTAACACTATATACTATCTCTTAATTTTAATTATCCAATCTATCACAAATTTTTTTTCATTATTTATATGTCTTTCTTAAGGGTATATATATGTAAGTATATAAATTGTTTCTAAATTCTTAACATGTGAAAAAAATAAAAAAAAAATAAAAAAAAATTATTTTAAAATGAAATGAGCAATTGACTATGCTAACCAATTTTTGACACTCAAAAGATTTATAGAATATCTAACTACAATTAAAGATAAGATCAACTAGGTTCTTAAGAAACATTTCAATATTTAAAAGTTTGAATTTTTATATTAAAAATCTCAAATTTAAATCCTAAAATAAGTAAAGAAGAGTAGAACTATTTCTTATTGAATATTTTATTAACTAATTAAAAAAAAAAAAACTAAACCATCTGGCAGTAGGTAATTATCTTGTATTCAATAAGCATTTAAAACCACGCACCTTTTTTTTTTCTAATTAATTAATAGAGACGTCAGATTCTTTTTTTGCATAATACCTTCCTCTCACGTGCAATGGTGTCCAGAATTTGTTTGTGTTAGGGGAAGTGGACTTTTCAAAAAGGTTAATGGGCTAAATAATGATCTCAAATATGGTGATGATTGAGAAGGTAAATGTGGGATTGAAGAAAACTTAATCTTTTTTTGTGGGGGTGGGGGAACCTAATCTTGAGCAAGATATCCAAATTTTATCTGTTAAATATAAAGATGCACATGTAGATTCATAAATAGCAAAATAGAATATATAAAATGGTCATTACCTGCAACATTAATTACTTATTAACAATCTTAATGCCCACAGCATACACATTTTTAGATAAAAAGTTATAATTTACAAATACCTAAATCAAACACATGTGCCTAAAATATATACACAGTTTACATATTCATACCGGGATTTTTAATTAGTAATTAACGAATATTTCTCTAGTTAACTTTGTACAAAACAAAAAGGGTTAATAAATACTAATAACTTATTAATCCAAATAAAGAGAGATCGATTCTCCTTAATCAAGATATCGAGTTTAAGTTTTATGAATATAAAAATATGTACTAAGAGATGTTCTTCCTTTTATAAAGTTTAACCTAACTTGAGTTCAAATTACATAGGACCTAATGTGATTTTTTTAATATTAGAGTTTAGCACCAAAAAAGAAAGGACTAATAAATTAAGAAACTATGAAAGTTAGTCTTTTTGATGATTAAAATATCATAAATGTAATAAAAATTTTAAATATTTATGATATAAGCTAATACAAGAGAAGGATTTAGTAAAAATAATTAAACAATTACAAAAAAAAAATTAATTTGCATTTTTTTCATAAATCAAACCCAGTAAAAAATAAGAAAAGATATATTGGGAAAGAATTAAAAGACATGAAATAAAAATCTGGAGTGTCAGTGTACGTACTTGATTTTGTAGTTAACTGCATGTTTTTTAGCGTGGGCGTATGTGGCAGAGAACATGCCATGCCATGTATCTGTCTGCATGATTGTGATGAATTGAGGTCAAGTTAAGGCCTAAGGGCAACTTGCTCCCAGATGTCGGGGGAAGTGGTTAAGGCAATCAAGGCAGTTAACAAGTTGAGTGGAGTCTGACATTTAGATATTTGTATTTGAGTTCGCTTGAAAATTTTGAGTTGAGCAGTTAGTGAGTTCTAGATGATTGAGTTTGTGGTTAAATTTATGAGCATTTGAGTGAATTTGAATTGATTTGCAAATTCGAACATGACTTTGAGTACTTGAACGGGTAAGTATTTTAACTTAAATTAGATTTTTTTTTTTTGTATTTTCAAACTATTTTCAATAACTAATTATTTAATTATAAGTATGCTTATATTTTTTAAATATATTAAAATATCAAAAGTTTAAATAATAGATTTATATTAAATTCAATAATAAAAAATAATTTAAAATTCTATTTAAAGATTTTTATTATTAATTCTAAATTAAGCTCAAGTTTATAATAAGGTATTATATATATTAAAATTATATATTTAAATTGATACATGTAAATATATAATACAATTTTTTATTTTAAATCAAATATTTGCTAGTAGTTTGTCAATATTGATCTCAACTCAAGATCAAATTCGTTTTTTTTTTTTATCAAGTTTAATATTAAACTCAAGTTCAAGTCATTTAGTAAATGAATTAAGTTCAACTTAATTTAATTTGAATAACTTCCGAGTAAATCACAAGCTACTATACTTGCTACTAGCCCTAAAGGTAATACAATAAATGATTAAAGTCACTTATATATATTTTATTAAAAGTAGAGATTTATTTATATATAAATTTTATATACTATATTTATAAAAAAAATTTAATCATTTATTTATCTACTTTCAATAATTAAGATTTATTATGATTTTTTAGATGAAAAAAGATATTTAATCCTTAAATATGTTAAAAAAGTGAATAAATCTTAACAACTGAAAATGAATAAATGAATTGTTATGATTTTATATAAGTGTAACATGTAAAATTTGTATATAAATAGATTCTTACTCTCTTGTTATTGTTGTTGTTATTATTATTGTTATAAACAATCAATTATGGTATTTAAAATATCAATATATTATGAATTAATTTTAACTTGTTAAATAATAAATATTATTTATTTTATTATCAATTCTAAGAGTTATAATTGTTAATTATCTCAATAGTTAAACTAAATAAAATCAATAATTTTAAAGAACAAATTGAAAATTTTGTGGGACTCTAACAATTTGTTGGATGATCATAAACATTCGACAATGATATATAGGTGAAGTTAAATGGCAACTTGCTTGTAGAGTGATCCTCATTGAGGAATATTAATTTTGGGGTCTACTTGTTTGTCAAGTTGTTATTTGGTGCATGAATACATGCATATATAGTGTGGGAGGACCACAGATGATTAGCCATCTCCCTTTCTAGGAATATCATTGTTATTTGCTTGATGATCATCAATACCATACATATATATAAACACATACACACACATATATAATGGATTTGACTCTAATAATTAAATTGCCTCACTACATACATATATTTGCAGAAACTATTATAAATGTTCAAGTGGAGGATGCCATGTGAAGAAGAGGATAGAAAGGGACAGAGATGACTCAAGCTATGTAATTACAACTTATGAAGGAGTACACAACCATGAGAGCCCTTGCATGGCCTACTACAACCAGATGCCTTCTCTCATGCCTTCCACTCTGCAACCCAATTCTTCTCCCTCCTCTTCTACATGAAAAATACAGAGGCAAGATCCACTTACATTAGTGTAATAATTCACAACTCTTATACAAGTCAATAATTTTCAGTACAATTTATATGTTTTGTTAAGCCAAATCGAATTGAATGTTCTATCAATGTAGATCATAATAGTTGTAACTATTTGTTCAAATAATACTATTAATATATATGAGTGAGGTTATTACTATATTCATAATAGTTAATATCACATCTTTCTAGTTTAACTAATTATCATACTATTATACTGCATCTTTTTCTTGGAATTTTATACTTTTTATTTCTTAAATAAATTAATAAAAAAGTGTTATACATTTTGGATTACACAATTTTAACCATTGAATGTGAGTGAGTTCTATGATATTAGGGATTCCTTCTTTTATCTAATAGTTTATATTTTACAATATAACATCGTTAATTTAGACACTAAAATAAGAAACTCATAAATTAAAGGGGTATCATAGTTAAGAGAAAAAAATGTGGGTAATGATGTTTGGGCCTTCTTTGGATAGGAGAAGTCCATGTGTGAGGCCTCAATTCCTGACCCAGCCCACTATAAATCCTAAGTGAAATCTGCACTATTCTGCCCAAGCACAAAACTTCTTGCTTCCGTCGGCCCGATTCCGATTTTCATTCCGATTGTGATTCCATCCGTTCGATCTCGGAGCAAAACATTTTGCATTCATTTTTCCTTTAACCTTGTTTACCAGCTTCCATTGCTTTTCTTTCGTCGTTGTTTAAACCGTACCTGAAACTGATTTCAAATATAAGATAGAGCAACCACTTTTCAGTTGAGAGATTCACATCCTGGTTTTGTTTTGCTTCGGATCATGAAAATTTAGCTATTTAGCTCTGGAGATTGAGTTCCGGTTCTTAAAATTGCATTTAGGAGATACCCTTTTGATATTCATAGATCTACTGGGTTTTTTGCAGTATTTTCTGGGGTGGTATTGAATCTATTTGCCAATTTCTGGTTCTGCGTGTTCGTTTTTAGGGGTAGATCTTGGCCGGGTTTCGATGTGGCATGGATATCGGATGGAAATTTTGGATACCCATTTGGGGAAATTGTTGTTCTGATGTGAATTTTTGCGTGATTGATGATGGGACTTCATCTCTGAGTTTTTGAAAGAGTGAGTTCGATAATTGGTTTTGTTTATAGTCAGAAAGTGATTTTCTTTGGAAGAAACATGTTCAGGTGGGGACGTGAGAGAGAGACCAAAGAACAGAGTGGTTTACCGCCTTGTGGGCAGGTTCGAGTTCTTGTTGTTGGTGACTCAGGTATTGGATTTCATCTCTCTCTTCTTGAGTAGCTTTAATGAATCTTCCTTTTCTTGAACAAATTATTGGGTGTTATTGTTTGCTCTATGTCATGTGCTGTCATGTTTATAGTTCTTATATTGGATGTTGAACTCAAGCTTGAAACTTTTATTCATTTTCCAGGGGTGGGAAAAACTTCTCTTGTTCATCTTATAGTCAAAGGTTCTTCCATTGCACGCCCTCCGCAAACAATTGGATGTACAGTTGGAGTAAAGGTAAGGCTTGATTCATTTTATACTCTGAACGAGCTCAAAGCCATTGTTGTGGTTTGAATCTTCACCAAGAAGTTGCTTCTGTCTGAATCCAGCATACCACATATGGTAGTCCTGGTGGCTCTTCAAGTAGCATTAATGGTGATGCTGAGAGAGATTTCTTTGTTGAACTGTGGGATGTGTCAGGACATGATAGATATAAAGATTGTCGGTCTCTCTTCTATTCACAGATTAATGGTGAGTTTAACATCTCTTCACTTTTTGGAATTCCTTGCTTAAGATTTTTAATAATAGAAAGTATTTTTGGTGCTTAACCATTCAGACTAGAAATCCACCAGTCTTGTTTAAAAGATCATTTGATCTCCATCTTGTTGTTTGTTCTATTTGGTATTTGTTCCATGGTGTAGCTTCAATTATAAATAAATGTAAATGGGTTGAGAACCAGTGCTGTCTTGGCTGAAATGATCCTGGCAAGTCCCTGGATATATCAACCTCAAGTCTCAGGATTAAACTCAATTCTCATAAATATTTAGTGATCTTTACCATCTTGAGTTGTTGCAGTTCAGCTTTCCCTTATGGGCAATATTTAGCATTCTTTAGATTAAACAGGGATAACATTGGTTTTCATCTTCCAATATTTATTTCTGTAACCTAGTTAGTGCTCTAGATCAGTAAGACATAAAAGAGGATATCAAGTAGTCTTTAACGTTCTTTTAGTAGGATCTTGGCAAGTGAACTTGTAGTCCAATATGTGAGAGACCTAAATGAATGAATTGTATTTGAGTATTGCTTGGACTATAAGCCCATTGCTTAAAATTTAGATCACTTTGGAACTTAACAACTAACATAAGATGATTACCACCATTGTGGTTATAATAAGTCCTTATGGACAATTGGACATATAAATTACTTTTCACTTCTTCTGAGCCTAGCCTTTGTATTTTGTAATTGCAAGCTCTGTCATGATGCCATCTCTTTCTATTTGTGATTCTGGCTTGATCTCCACAGGTGTTATTTTTGTTCATGATCTATCTCAGAGGAGAACAAAATCAACCTTGCAAAGGTGGGCTTCTGAGATTGCAGCAACTGGGACATTTTCTGCTCCGCTTGGTAATGGTGGTCCTGGTGGCCTTCCTGTCCCATATATTGTTATTGGTAACAAAGCAGATGTTGCTGCAAAAGAGGGTACTAGAGGTAGCAGTGGCAATCTAGTTGATGTGGCTCGTCAGTGGGTTGAGAAGCAGGGTTTGCTTCCATCTAGTGAAGAGATTCCATTAACCGAGAGTTTTCCTGGAAATGGAGGCCTTATTGCGGTAAACATTGCAATCTAGCACTTTGACTTGCTTTAATATTGTTAAACTGAGATCATCACAAATTTTTTAAATGTAGGTTACTTGGTCCAATAGATGTGATGTGGATGATCATAGTGCTCTTCTTAAACCTTTCTAGAGTCATACATTAGAAATGCACACCACAACCACAAATGTAATAGATTGAAATTTCAGATCTTCTTAACTTAAACCCTTTCACAAGTTACATATTACACAAGCTAGGGAAATGGTCCCCCCACTACTATAAGAAATTAAATATTTGTAGTTAAGCTTGCTTTTATATTCTTGCTACATCCTTTCTTTTGCTTTGAGTGTGATTGATTACCTGCTCATATGGTTTCCATTTCTCTGTTTAATTGTTTTATTCTGAGTCCAGTGCTCTTTCTCAGTCCAGGATTCCATTACATGATGCATCTTTTCCTGGTTGTATTGTAATCGTGATCATATATATATAACATTGTGCTGGACTTTTAACAGGCTGCCAAAGAAGCAAGATATGACAAAGAAGCTGTAATGAAGTTTTTTCGTATGGTTGGTGTCATTGTCCCCTTCCTGTCCTGTTTGGTGTTGCATCCCTCCACCCCCACCCTCCTCTCTTATCATGTGTATACTGAAGTTAGTCAATTTTTGCCAAAATTATTTCAGTTGATTAGGAGAAGATATTTTGCTGATGAATTACCAGCATCAAATCCTTGGTCCACTTCTGTTCAGAGGCCTGTCCACCATGTAGATGAAAATTTGATTGATGAAGACCAGTTTTATAAGAATACAAGGTTTGCTTGGAATTTTTTTGCTCAAAGCCTAATTTCTACTCTCACATAATTTGTAGTAGTAATATTTCGGTACTATGAACACATGTTTCCTGCTGTTTATTTTCTTCCTCTTATTTGCAGTTTACGCAGTGGTGATCCATACAAGTACAACACTCTCCCTCCCCTCCCAGCACAGCGCAATCTGACTCCACCTCCCACACTATACCCACAGCAGCCAGTTTCAGTGTCTGAGAATTATACCCTCCCAAGATTCTCCCTAAGTGGTTCCCAAGAGATCAACAGCAGCACCAGATCAAAGCGTGCAGACATTAACGTCTAATCTCCATTGCAGGTTTTTTCTTTTTGTTGCAGTATCTTTTCTAATACACAAGAATACTACTCTTTGTTGGGACAGAGTATTATTCCATGTATGTTTATTTGCTCATTCTTTTCTTGATTGTAAAATCCACTCCATTCTTTCATATCCAGGGTCTCTTCTTGTAAAGGGATTTTTTGGGTTACTTGTGTATAGAAATATAATTACTGAATCTTTGGACCTCCGCTCTGTCCATCCCCCTCTTATCAATGTTTTGTATAAGTCCAAACTATAAAATTTCCAGTGTTTGCTGGTTATATTTGGGGAACGATACTTTCATAGAAACGTATTTTTTTGTTTCGTCTAACCTGCGCGTAAGTTTAAAAAGGAGGAGGAGGAGGATTAGTTCGAAAACTATAAAATAAGAATTATTTGTTGGAGGAAGACTCCTAATACTAAAGGTGTTAATTTTATCAAATGATTGATATTTTATCATTAGAATTAGTTTAAATTATAAAATATTTTATAATTAAAGATTATTAATTATATGCATGTTAAAAAAAAAAGATTATTAATTATATTTTTTTATTATTAATTACTTAAAAAATTAAAAGGATTGACTTTATTTTATGAGATATGAGATGTGATCATGATTATTCACTATTTTGATTATTAAAAGTAGCTTATAATTTATAAAATAATTAAGTTTTTTTTTTATCTTAATTGTACAATAGGAGGTAATTATCTTTTATATTTAGAATCTTTTATTTTTAGTAAAAGAAGATGATTATTGAACTGTTTAGATAATTAATAATAATTGATCTTTTTTAATTTATTAATAACTTGAAATTAGTTTGTAATTTGATATTTTTAGATATTATAATTAATTTTTTTAAAAAATTATAAATAAATAAAATATTAATTAAATTAAATAATTTTAACAAAATAATTACCTTGTAACATTTTTTATTTTATTACTTTTTTTTTTGTTTTTGATCTTTTGATTTTATTACTAATAGAAAGCTTTTAATCGTTAAAGTTAACTTTCAATACTCTGTTTCTACCAAAAAAAAAAAAAGACACTTTTAATACTCTGCACGAATTAGAAAAACGCCTTTTGGGGTTAGTCCAAAACTAAACCTCTCCAGGGTAAGCAAAAAACAAAGCAGGGCGTCATTTGCTAAAACCCTGCTCCACCTCAACGTCCACAGGTGAGCCTTCTTCCCCCGTTTCTCTTCGTTTCTGCGAAACCCTAACTCGCTTTATTTTTTAGCATTAAATAGGTCTGGTTTCTAATCTGATCTGTAACACCTAGTTGTACTTCACCCACTGATTCTGTGAAAAGGAATCAATTTTCCGGTTTATGAAACTATGGTTGCGAATTATATCTTAATTACCCATCTGTATATTGTTACATATAATGCAATTTTTAAAAGGGGTCGAATTTTCCTCTCTGTGGTGCAACCGTGGGTTTGCTTGATGCAATCCGGAATCAAATAGATGTTTGATTCATAGTTCGCAAAATTGTCAGTGTTTGTTTGGGTCTTGGTTCTGTTGTTTGGGGAACAATAATTTCAGATTTTTTTTTTTGGCGTGTGGAGTGGTTGGGAATGTGTATTTACTATTTAGCGTACTTCCTGGGCAGATGAAAGTGGCTTATATTAATTGCTGGAATTTAGATGATAGCCAGTTTCATCTTACAAACAAATTTTAATGCTTACAAAATGAATACAATCCTGCCTTTTAGTTGCAAGAGGTAAGTGTTTAGCATTTCTTTTCTTAAAAATCCATCTTTGGTTTGTGTTTCATCTTGAGATATGGATGTCATAGCTTTTTCCCCAATAGTCTCTGTATATGTTGGGGGAAAATGGGTTGAATTGGTTAATGTAAATTGTAGCAACTATGATGAATAAATGAATTAAATTCGATTTTGTAAATTGTAAATTTTTTATCTTTCAATATTGAAGGTTAAGGAAGAGGCAGTAGGAGAAGGATATCAACCACCACGATTGGAGATGGTGGAAGTTTGGTGGTCACTCTTGGGGGCTGCCATTCCTGCAGTTATTGCAGGGCAAGCTTTCAGAATGAAGAAGTGGCGTGCCGAAGAGCAGAGACTCAAGAGTGCTAGGGGAAGGGAGAAGAATTCTGATGAAATCTTTGTCTGTGAGAGGGTCTGTACATCCAAGAGAATGCTGAAAAAAGTTGGGTCATTCTCAAAGGACCCAATTCCTGATACTTGTGTTACTGTCTGTGGCGTATCTGAGCTGGATGCCTGCTCTGACGCTTGTCTTCGCACCGTTTGCGTCAACCAGCACCAAGTGCCCAACTGGAATGACATTTGCCTTCGTAGATGTCAGAGTGAATGTCTTAAACTCTCAGCTTCTCGTTCCTCTTAATGCATTTTATTTCAAATGACTGTTGCATTGCTTGACTGACATTTCATTTCATCATTGTAATCTGTCTCTAAGATAAGTGTTTTGTGGACAACACTTTTTTTGCGTGGTTCAGGTACAGAAATTATCAAAATACCATTAATGAATAAACATGGAGGGAGTTTTGTAAAGCGTGTTATGATAATTTTGGTACTCAAACTGCATAAAAAAGTGCAGTCCATAATGAAAAACACACTTCTGTTCTTTTTAATATGCTTTTGGTGACTTGTCTCGATGAAACATGTCTTGGAGCAGGAATCAGTTATATGATGAATTGCAAATTTTTAGTATCTTGATGCTGCATTAGATTCATGAACATATAATGGTTTTCACAACTCTTGCTTGCACACTTGAATTCTAGTTTGATACTTATGTTGCTATCTTGAATTTAATGGTCTCTCTTCAGATCTGCAGATTATTTTGTTCCATCCCGTGATGAAATTAACTCAACTTAATGAATTCCTCTGGAAATTCTTTAGTTCAGATTTCTTTCTACAAATTTGAGTTTTTTTCTACTCTGATAGCAGGAAAATGAGGGAAGCACAATATCTCTAGAGAAAAACAACTTTGTTAATGTTACCAAAAGGTGATGATAAAACAATGCATTGGCTAGAATGAAAGGATTTTGCTTTAAAGATCATCATGAGATTCTTCTTCACGATCAAAAATACTCTCCTTCATCTTCCCCACGGTCTTGTGCGTTGCTTCCCCTGCAAATTTTGCAGATTCCTCAACGGTTGCC
>BPVZ01000229.1:113903-126015 GCA_020521535.1 Rubroshorea leprosula | reverse complement strand
TTATTTTTTAGAGCAATGCTAAGAGCACTCGCCCCCTGCACTCTCCGGCCAACACTTTCACTTTTATTGGGCCACGTTATATTGGTTGTAAGAGGTTACAGTCCAAAGCCTAAAACAAGCTTACGTGGCACAATGAAAGGGGAAGTGTTGGCCGGAGAGCGCAAGAAGCGAGTGCCCCTAGCACTGCTCATTTTTTAATATCCCACACACAATATGTCAGTAAAATCGACATCGATATCAATAGGAAATTGACAAATTTGTAGTAAATCGCCAAATGAAATGCTACAAAGTTGCCAAATGAAATGCATGCTAAATTATTTTATCTGCATTTCATCTATGATAGGATCTAGTCCAATTACGGTCCTCTCACTCCCACTCACACAATACACAACTCTGATTTTCTCTCTCTCAGAATTCAATTGTGTTTGCTGCATAATATGGCTGATACCGGCCTCATCCTCATCTCCTCTCTTATACAGGAGGCAATTTCCAAAGCAACTCCATTTGCTGCTGGACAGGTCAGCTTTGGTCCTTGTCCGCCGAAGGAGTTTGAGAATCTTGCTCATTTGCTAACTGCAATTCAACCTGTAGCCGAAGGCGCTGAGGAATGCCAAGAAAGTGATCGGGCGCTTAGGCTTTGGCTGCAGAAGCTCAAGGATGCAGTTTATGATGCGGTGGATTTGCTGGATGAGTGTGATTATCATGTTCTTCAGATGGAAGTTGAGACTCCAGGCCTGAAGCGGAAGCGGGATCAGGTACACACCTCCTTTTCTCCCTCCAATCTTGATGCCTTTAGTCTGCAGGTGGATAGAAAATTATCAGAGATTAATGAATCTTTAGCTGAAATTAGAAAGGAGGTAGACTTTATTAATCTGATGATCGAATTTAGAAAGCAAAAACTTGCATCTGATGGGCCAAATCATGAGATAGTCCCCATTCTTGATAGTTCGGAAGTTGTTGGAAGGGAAGATGATGTCTCAAAAATGGTTGACTTGTTAGATGAACTGAGGAGTAAACATCCAATCTCTGGCATTGCAATAGTAGGTGTGGCAGGTGTTGGAAAAACAACTGTGGCAAAATTAGTTTATATGAAGGCCGAGGAAGAAAAGCGCTATGATGTAGTAGCTTGGGTTTGTGTATCTGGGGAGTTTCATGATCACAGAATTTTGGGTGAGCTGTTGGAATATTTCAACATTAGCGGTGTCCGTCCAAATACAATTCATGAGCTGCTTCAAGATCTAGGCAAAGAATTAGAAAACAAAAAATTTCTTCTCATTCTTGATGATGCTCAGGAAAAAGATGCTAGCAAGTGGAATGATTTTCTCTTTCAGTTATCGGAAGTTGTGAAAGCCAATGGGAGCTCTATTGTCCTAACAACTCGTAGTGAAGGTGTAGCATCTGTGGTGGAGAAACTTCCTATGTATAGGTATGATATGCAGAGGCTATCAGATGATCAGTGTTGGATGATAATTAAGAAGCTAGTTCTCAGTTTACCTTCAAATGCCATTGGGTATTCTATTGCAAAACAATGTGGTGGCTTGCCTTTGCTTGCGACCGCCATAGGAGAAACAATGAACAGTATTGAGGAAGATGAATGGTTGGCTATAACAAGAAGTAGAGAATGGAAGTTAGAAAATAGAAATTCAATTTTGTCTGTGTTAAAACAGAGCTTCTTCGATTGTGTGCCGTCGAGCTTGAAAAAATGCTTTTCTTATTGTTCAATTTTTCCAAAAGGTTTTGAAATTAGAAAAGATGATTTAATTCAACTATGGATGGCCGGAGGATTTCTTCAACAATCTAATGAAAGCTCTATGACAATGGAGGATATTGGAAACAAGTACTTAAATGAGTTTGTGTCCAATTCCTTATTCCAATCTGTGAGAAGGGATGCATGTGTTGAATCTTACAAAATGCTTGATTTAGTGCATGATCTTGCTCTCTCTGTTTCGGAAGGTGAAACTTCTATTTGGAAGACTGAGTCCAATATTATTAATTCTAATGTTCGAAATTTGAGAATCGAGCATGATAGTGATGTGCTTTCAGCCCTTCCTCAGAGGTTGCATTCTTTGTTCTTGGATGGTGATGTCTTCATAGGAATGCAGTCAGATCTCAAAAGTTTGCGATCTTTCAAATTAGTGGAAAGTCAAACAATAAGATGGCCAATTTCTCTTGATAAATCAAAGCATTTAAGATACCTTGAAATCGCACAAAGCAAAATTGGAGCATTACCAGGATTTTCATCCAAGTTCCATATGTTGCAGACTTTAAAAGTTACGCAATGCAAATGTCTTATTATGCTTCCCGATAATATAAACAAATTAGATAGCTTGAGGCATCTTTATCTTGATAAACCGAACCTTATGCCGAAGGGGATTGGACACCTAACTTCCCTTCAAACTTTACCAATATTTTTTGTGCGAAGAGGGAAGGGATTCACAATTGAAGAACTTGGATGCTTAACCCAGCTCAGAGGGAAAATGGAGATTCGGGATCTTGACCTTATAACTTCTAAATCAGAAGCTATTAGAGCAAGACTAAATGAAAAGACAGAATTACACGAGTTGGTACTTAAATGGAACCGATTGATGAGATCCAAGCAGCATGAGGAGGTACTAGAGGGTCTTCAATCTCACTCAAATCTGAAAAGTTTAAGTATTATTGATTACAATGGATGTAGCTACCCGTCTTGGATAGATGGGCTCTCATCTCTTCAGCAGTTGAAAATTGAGTCGTGCGGTGAGTTAATTTCTATTCCAGAAGATTTCAGGAAATTGCGTTCCCTCAGTGTTCTTGATATTACTTATTGTTCTAAACTAAGGAGCATTCCAGAAGGGTGGCTAGCTAGCCTCACCTGCTTGAAGGAGTTAAGGATGGGTCCTTTCTGGCCAGAGTTGCTTGAATTTCCGGAACTTGCTGAGATCCATCACCTCCACGCATCCCTTGAAGCTTTGACATTGAATGGATGGGCTAAACTTGAGAGTCTGCCACATCGGCTTCAACATCTCACAACCCTCAAGAAATTACATATAAACGGGTGTGGAGAGAAAGCTTCTCTAAAGTGGTTCGGAGAGCTCAGTGTGAAAGAGTTAAGGATAGGTCCTCTCGACGTGGGGCTAACGGAATTCCCAGAACTCACTTTCATTCATCACTTTCCCTCCCTCGAAAGATTGGAATTGTGTGGATGGTATGGGTTAGGGTCTCTGCCACATCAGCTTCGACATCTCACTGCCCTCAAAGAATTGGTGATAAGGGATTTCGATAGTGTGTATGCTCTACCAGAGTGGTTGGGTAACCTCTCTTCTCTTCGGGAGCTGAATATTAGCAACTGTGTGAACTTGTTTTTACCTTCCGTTGAAGCCATGAGACGCCTCTCCAACCTGCAATCTCTTATTATTGAAGGCCCTAGGGTGCCTTGGTCCGAGTGGAAAAAGATTTCGCACATTCCTAATATCAGAATAGATGGATGGACTGTCCAATCTCAACAGCATTACATTTCGATTTTGTTTAGGAACAGAAAGGGTTATGTTTAATTTATGAGGTTAGTGCTGAAATTCTTTTTCATATTTCTCCTCTCAACAATCTTTTATCCAATTGATTATATTTATTTTATTTTAATTTACAGGTTAATATATAATTCTTCGGCAATGAAAGACCTTGTTGGAAGACATCTGACCCAATGGGAGCAAACACATAAGAGACCCTATTGAAATCAAAAGTTAGTCCAATAGTTTCATGGGTTTCCAGATTTTTAGGTAGCTCATTCTTACTTTTTTTACCATCTGAAACTTTTACATTGTTATAACTCTCACTCACAAGGAAACCTTGAACAGACCCATAACAATTATCAACTGATGCATAAGCAAGAGAAAACAGAGTGGTGCATAGCCACACCGCCATGGAAGCCTAGCATGCATGTTCACCAGATTTTGGTCAGTTTTTCTTTTTTTCATAATCCTCCCTCGGATTATGTGTACAAATTCTTTTGTTTAATTTATTTAGTTGTTTAGTTTAGCTAAATTGAACAGTAGCTGCTCTGTAGGGATAGTTGTAGTTCATAATAGATTTACTTATTAAGTGGTGTCTTCTCTTATAGGCCTCTGTCTGTTAAAAAGTATTCTCGTGGTTTAACATTGTTCCAAATAATTGCAATTTGAATTCATTTGAGCCAAGGTAGTAGAAAGCCCTAGGTAATGGTGGACGGTTGCCCACAACTTAGAGTTTAAAGTGTTTAGGCAATGCTTAGACAGTTTTTTTTTTTTGTTTCTTTAATAATTTTTTTGATATAATTATAAGAAAATAAAAAAAATGTAAGACAATTTTAAAAATTACAAAATAAAAAGAAAAATTAAATATTTTTCTATTCATTATCATGTATAAAAAGCAAAATTTAAGAGAATTACTTGATATTTATTTATTTTTAATATAATTTTTATAATAAATTAAATGACCGTCTTTTCATTAGGTTAAAAAAGATTTGCTCAGGTGCTTGAGGTGCCATTAAGCACACCTAATTGTACGTGGGCACACTTAATTGACCTGAGTGGTATAAACTGCATTGGATTTCTGTGTAGAGGCTGGTGCAGGTGGAATGGCACCACCGTTTAAGCCTGCTTTTTACAACCTTGATTTGAACCCTTGGCAGTACAAGTGCATTTATATAACATTATGTGAGAATATATGTTTATGCAGTGCAAGCGTCATGCATGACGCATGTATATAACATTATTTAGCATTAGTTCTCATTGTTGATGGCACACACAGGGCCAGCAAACTTGTACTGATGCACTTGTGATTCATCCATGCTTGAAATATCTCCAAGGTTCTGTGCCACATGTCTGACGCACAAACTGAACCCTTTTTCTTCAGTGGGATCTCATCTTCCAGGAAGGCTTGTAGGATTGTGAAAGGGATCAAATTATGTCTGCACCGTATGAACCTGAACCAGAAGTTTGACTTGGTTTTTCTTTTTCATTTTTTTTTAAATCTTGTTTTCTTAACTGATTTATAATTTTTATCAGACTACATACTAAATCAAATTTTTAATTATTCTGGCATTTTTGCAGTTTCTATTCTGTTGAATGCTTTGTGATGGATCTGGAAGCCTTACAACTCCTGGACATATGAAGAACATGCTTTCCACTAAATGGCTGTAATAAAAATGGTTACATGTCAGGGCCTCTTGTCATTGTTCTGAAGTACATGCACTTTGCTGAGGTTGAAGAGCTCGTAGTGAACCAGAATAGAGAATTTAACATTTCTCAAAATGGAGAACTATTTTGGATGACGCTATTGTTCCAGAGTACTCATGCATATACCAGTACCATATACACATGAGTTCTATACCTGATGAGTGGAAAAAACATTAACTTTTACTTGCGAAGAACCAACAGATCAGCCATTCCATTTATTTTCAACGCTCTTGCTGCTCTAAGGTAAAAGAGTTCTTACAAGGGCCAAAAAACCACAATAATGGTATGGATTTCAAACTTTTTTGAACAGTGTACAATTTGGGGAAGGGCGAATGGGATTTTTTTATTAGATCAATCCCTCCAGCTCGCAGAAGGAAACCAAATCTCATCAGATCAATCACTCCACCTCGCAGCAGAAGGAAACCAAATCTCCATAATATATTATATGTATATTGTATTTAATTGTAGTTTCCTTATTTCCTAGGTTAGACAATTCCTGAACTGTATATATATTGCTCTGTATTTGCTTAATAAAATATAACAGCTTAAGCCTCAATAGTGGTATCAGAGCCATCTCTCTCTCAAACGAGAATTTCCAATACCCATGGCCTCCTCCAACAGCACCACCCCTGCAGTCGGTGAAACAACCCCCAATTCCGCTGCCACTTTCCTCACTCCAACCAATCGAGGCCCTATCTCTTTCAACGCTGGTGCTTTCCCTCTCAAGCTCACCCCAAACAACTACCCATCCTGGCGATATCAATTCACCAATTTGCTTGCTGGATATGAACTTCTTGGATTCATTGATGGCACATATCCTTGCCCAGTGGCCACTGACCCACTTTACCGTCCTTGGGCTCGACAGGACCAGCTCCTTCGTCATGCTCTCATTACCTCTGTCTCTGAGAGCATCACACCCTATATTGCTACTGCTCCCACCGCTTAACATGCATGGGAAACTCTTGAGAAACTCTATGCCAACCGTTCCCGCACTCGAGTCATCACCCTCAAGGAACGGCTGCAAAATTTGCGCCGAGATGGTCGTCCTGTCTCTGACTATCTCCGCTCCATCAAAGCTATTGCTAATGAACTAGGAACTGTTGATCGCCCCCTCACAGATGATGATCTCACTGTCTACATCCTGAATGGATTGGGTCCTGAGTTTCGTGAAATTGCAGCCTCCCTTCGTACTCGTGACTCCTCTTTGTCTTTTGATGATCTCCATGATCAGCTGGTGGCCCATGAAGAGAGCCTAAAACGAGATGAACCCAAACTTGACTCCGCTCCGGTGAGTGCCATGTTTGCTGCTTTTCCTAACTCACAAACTGTTGCAGGCTCCTCTTCCTCCTCTTCATCTGCTGGTCTTCTTCCCACGCCACTTGGTGGTTGACTTGCTCAAAGCAGTATGAGCTCTCGTAATGGCCCAATCTCAAGCCGGCCCACTATCAACAGAAGGCGTGGTCCTTTCCCTCGGTTCCCCAACAGGCCTGCACCCATCATCTGCCAGCTTTGTGGTACCCCTGGTCATTCTGCTCGAACTTGTTCCCTCTTTCGAACACAACAAGGCCCTCTTGCTAGCATGGCTACATCCTCTGTTGGGTCCCCTGATACTTGGCTTTTGGATTCTGGAGCATCTCACCATGTCACTACTGACCTGGCCAACCTTGCATTACACTCTGAATATCATGGACCAGACGAACTCCAAATAGGTGATGGAACAGGTTTGCAAATTACACATGTGGGGCACTCCACACTTTCTACTCCCTCTACCTCTATTCCCTTGCATAATATCTTATGTGTTCCCCATGCTTCCCGCAATCTATTATCTGTTTCTCAATTATGTGAAAGTGCTAATGCCTATGTTGAATTTCACCCTTCTTATTTTTTACTGAAGGATCGGGCAACGGGGGCGACGACGGCACGAGGTCCAAATGTTCATGGGACATATCAACATCTCGGAAAAATCAGAATTAGGCCTACTGCCTTAGTAGGAGAAAGAGTTTCATTAGTGAATTGGCATTGTCGCTTGGGTCACCCATCCACAAAAATCCTAAACTCTATTATTAATGTTTATCAATTACCTATTTTAAATAAAAATACTCTTTCTCCATGTGATTCATGTGCTTGCTCTAAAAGTCACAAATTATCTTTTTCAAATTCTTCCATTACCTCTCAATTTCCACTAGAACATATTTATTCTGATGTTTGGGGCCCTGCCCCTGTTATCTCCATTGATGGTTACTCCTACTTTCTTTTATTTATTGATCTTTACAGTAGATATACATGGATTTTTCCAATTAAACGTAAATCTGATGTTGCCTTAATTTTTCCTCGATTTAAACAACTTGTGGAAACCCAATTTGACCTCAAAATTAAAAATTTTCATTCTGATGGCGGGGGCGAATTTATTGCTCTGCGACCTTTTCTATCTCAACATGGTATATCCACTTTTACAAATCCTCCATATACACCCGAATTAAATGGTATTAGCGAGAGGCGTAATCGCCACATCGTTGAAACCGGTTTATCTTTACTTTACACATCTTCCCTCCGTCCTAAATATTGGTCTTATGCTTTCCAAATGGCAGTTTACCTAATTAATAGGTTGCCTACTGCTGTTCTTCAATCTATTTCCCCTTTTGAAAAACTGTTTTGTCATAAGCCTAATTATCTCAAATTAAGAGTTTTAGGTTGTCTCTGTTTTCCATGGCTGCGTCCTTACACTCACAATAAATTACAACCTAGATCTCGCCCTTGTTTATTTCTAGGCTACTCCATTGAAAATTTAGGGTATAAATGCCTTGATTTACAATCCAGCAAACTATTTCACTCTCGCCATGTTTTATTTCATGAATCTATTTTTCCCTTTAAAAATTCCTCTAATTCTACTGATTTTAATAAATTTCATCCATTTTCTAACATGTCCCCATCTCTCCCCCAAACTCTTAATCACATGCCAATCTCGCCACATTGTTCCGAGCAAGTCACGTCCCATGGTGTCCTTCACGAGCCCGTGCCATCGTCAGAACCTGCTCATGCATCCCAGGTACGTCCCGTTCCCTTATCCTCACCAATCTCATCACCTAGTCCTCGTACCCTTCCCCCTCCCACACTCCCTGGCTCACCTTCCTTGTGTCCCTCCTCTTCCTCAACCCTCTCTAACTCATCTAGCCCATCCACCTCATCCGGTTCTCCCAACCTTCCCTTCGCCCCAACCCACCCTCTTCGAACACACCCTATGGTTACCCGAGCCCAAAACAACATTTTCAAACCCAAGCAGCTCTTCCACACCACTCCTACCCCTGCTACCACCTCCTTGGAGCCCACCTGTGTATCCCAAGCCTTGAAAGAACCTGTTTGGAGACAGGCCATGTCGGAAGAGTTTACTGCATTGGTTAGGCAAGGTACTTGGGAACTGGTGCCCCCAACTCCTGATCAGCATCTTATTGGTTGTAAATGGGTCTTTCGTGTTAAACGAGGCAAAGATGGCAGTATTGAGCGCTATAAGGCGCGTCTTGTGGCCAAAGGTTTTCATCAACGGCCTGGTTTTGATTATTTTAACACTTTCAGTCCAGTTATTAAACCAACAACTATTCGGACTATTCTATCTCTTGCTGTCAGTCATGGATGGCCCATACAACACTTGGATGTTAATAATGCCTTTCTTCATGGCAAATTAGAGGAAAATCTATATATGCAACAGCCTTCGGGTTTTGTTGACTCTGACAAACCTCATTTTGTTTGCAGGCTTACAAAATCTCTTTATGGATTAAAGCAAGCTCCATGAGCTTGGTTCCGGGAATTAAAATCTTTTATTTTGTCTTAGGGATTTTACAATTCTAAATCTGACAGCTCTCTGTTTATCTATCACAAGGACTCTACTCGGCTTTACTTCCTTGTGTATGTTGATGATATTCTTCTCACAGGGAATGACTCCGGTCTCCTTCGTTCTCTAGTGCACAAAATGGGGCAATGCTTTTCTCTCAAAGATCTTGGCCCTCTCACCTTCTTTTTGGGCATTGAGGTTATTCAGACACATGCTGGGTTATTGCTCTCTCAACACAAGTATATTCTTGATATTCTGTGTCGAGCTAACATGGATGCTGCGAAGCCCGTCTCCACGCCACTTCCTTCCAGTGCAAATTTGAGTTCTTCAGCAGGTTCAGCTCTTTCAAATGGCTCTGAGTATCGACGTATCTTGGGTTCTCTTCAGTATCTTACTCTTACTCGGCCGGATATTTCCTTTGCTGTAAGCCGATTGTCTCAATATATGCATCAGCCTACTGATCTTCATTGGCAAGCCTTGAAATGTGTTCTTCGGTATCTCCGAGGTACTATTTATCATGGATTGCTTCTTTGGCCATAGCCATCTCTGTCACTCCATGCCTATTCTGATTCCGACTGGGCCGGTGATCGGGACTCCTCCATCTCCACCACTGGTTATGTTGTTTTTTTGGGTTCTAATCCAATCTCGTGGCGGGCTGCTAAACAGCGGGCGGTTGCTCGTAGTTCCACTAAAGCGGAATATCGTGCTCTAGCTGCCACTGCTTCTGAGTTGATTTGGGTTCGCAATCTCCTCTCTGAATTGGGTGTCTCTGTTCCTCGCTCCCCTGCCATCTTCTGTGACAATGTCAGTGCCACCTATTTGAGTGTGAATCCTGTTCTTCACTCTCGCATGAAGCACATTGCTATCGATCTTCACTTTGTTCGGGATCTTGTGGATCGCGGCTTCCTGCATGTATCTCACATCTCTACCCGTGATCAGCTCGCAGATGGTCTTACTAAGCCCCTTTCCTCTGCTCGGTTTTGCTTGTTACGCTCCAAGCTCGGCATCGCTGATAGCTCTTTCGTCTTGCGGGGGCGATATCAGATCAATCCCTCCAGCTCGCAGAAGGAAACCAAATCTCATCAGATCAATCATTCCACCTCGCAACAGAAGGAAACCAAATCTCCATAATATATTATATGTATATTGTATTTAATTGTAGCTTCCTTATTTCCTAGGTTAGACAATTCCTGAACTGTATATATATTGCTCTGTATTTGCTTAATAAAATATAACAGCTTAAGCCTCAATATTTTCAAGACATTGGTGGGGTTCAAAACCCCGACCAACAAACCCAAACGCTTAAAGGCTTGGGGATGAACCACTATGACCTGAAGGTGAGGTTCGGATTTCAAACCTATTGTTTTCAGCAGTTTTCTGGAATTCTAAAATCCATTGTACATGATTTTGACTAAGATCTGTATACAACTGAAGGTGTTGGGTGATGCAATAATATATTGAAAGTCAACACATGGAGTGAAGAAAAATTGGGAACAAGATCCCTTTGCGCCTAAAGATTGCTCCTCAGTTGGGTGGTCTTGATAGCATCCATGTAGGTTATGATTATCCTTCTAGCTAGGATGAGTATGAAGCTCACAAAGTTTTTCCTTACTGAGTACTAATTACATTGAACATGCAGGACTTATCCTCAAGGCTCAAGCAGATTGACGTGGTAGATATGTCCTCTTATATCTTATCTCAGAAGGTAAATATATCTCTCAAGAAAATAAACTGAGAAGATTTGATAATAGAAACCGACTGAAAAGGCCAACAATTATCATCTATTAATCAATGACATTGAGTAGACTAAGTTGTTTGTTTCAGGGGTCATCAAGCATTGGCTTAATTGGAGAAGTTACAATTTATATTCTATCTCAGCTTCTCTTGTTGAAGGTATTGGAAGTTTAAAGAAGGGGTTATGATGACCGATGATGAAGCAGAAATTGTGTTAATTGACATTTTATTAAATGTCCATCAAAGCTGGTGAGTTCTCAAGTTCTCTCTATTCAGTACGGTATTGGTGACATTTTATTTAGGTTGCTTTTGGCGGGTTCAATTGTGTTAATTGAATCTCATATATTTTTTCAGCTCATTTTTTTCTGGTGGGGCCTTGCGGGATGTGCAACTAACCAAGAAAAAAATACTGCCAAAGAGTAGGTATATAGTGACCATGACTATGAGGCACAAATTACAAAAACTTTGTTGATTGCATTTCATTCAGTTTGCATTGGTTCATTTGTGAGGAACAAACTGAACCCTATCTTCTTCAGTGTCTCTGCTCGTTTTCTTGGAAAGCTATTGCAGAAATACACTGAGGCTCATGAAGTGTCTTCAAGCAGTGGCAGATACTCTGATATGTTTGATTGTCTGAATAAGTTTGATCTGGGGGCTTCTTCGGATGTTGATCTTAGGTCTAAGTGGTTGAGATTGCTTTCGGAGATCAGAACAAAAGCTCTGTTTTTGTGACTTTTTTCCCATCTGTTATCCATTTTCTTCTTGTTTTTCACTTGTTTCCCCTTGCTTTATGCTGTAGTTGTGGTTATATTTGTATCACATTCTTGATATAGTGGATTTATTTTTACGGACCAAAGGTCTCGTAGTTTTTACTCTTCTATTTGAAGAGGTTTTCCATGTAAAAAATTGTGTCTCATGTTTATATTCGATTGCTTTGGTCACTCTTATTTGTTTTATTGAAAATAAAAATTGCATAATTTTGAGTATAAATAAATTGAAGAGTGGAGATGTTGAACTAATTTTGTCTGAAAAATAGATACTTATAGTCAATATATGTTAGCTGATGATTTTCAACGTAATAAAAAAGTATTATGGAAGCTGATGAATTCTGCTATTAATGAAGAAATAATATTTATGGGCAGAGAACTGATTTTTAAGTTTGGAAATTAGAAGCAAGTGCAGAATACTCTGTTCTACTTTTGTAATTTGGGGACTTATATGGAGATCATTAAAATAATTATAATTTCCTTTAATTTTTTTCGTGAAGAAAAAATTTCCTTTGCAGAATATATTTGGATTCCAGCTCCAAATCTTCCATCCGCATCCTAATCTTCATCTACTCCAACAATGTGAACAGATTAGC
>BPVZ01000229.1:84939-99529 GCA_020521535.1 Rubroshorea leprosula | reverse complement strand
AAAGTTGTAGGAAGGCATAATGATGTCTCAAAAATTGTCAACATGTTGTCTGAAAAGAGGAGTCAATATTGCCTTGCTGGCATTACGATGGTAGGCATGGGGGGAAATAGGAAAGACAACACTAGCAAAATCAATATGTGAAAAGGTAAAAGAACAAAAGAGTTATGATCAGGTGGCTTGTTTGTGTGTATCTGAAAATTTTGATGAACAAATAATTTTTCAACAATTGTTTGAATATTTTGATGTAAGTGCCAGTCAATTGAGTAATTATGATGCACTTCTTCAAAAGCTTGAGAAGGAGTTAGAGAAGAAAATTTTTCTTCTTGTTCTGGATGATGTGTGGAATGATGATAGAGACAAGTGGAATAGTTTTAGTTCTCATTTGTTAAAAATTTTAAAAACCACTGGCAACTCCATTCTTGTGACAACTCGCAGTGATAAGGTAGCATCTATAATATCAGAGACACTTCCCATACAGCAGCATGACATGGTAAAGCTAACAGATGATGAATGTTGGTTGATAATTAAGGACATAGTTCTCAGATCATCCACAGAAACTTCATTATCTTTGAATTTAGAAGGCACTGGAATGAAAATTGCCAAAAAAATGTGGAGGGCTACCATTAGTTGCAAGTGTCATTAGAGGAACATTGGGTCGTGAAGTGAGGGAAGATAAGTGGCAAGAGAACCTGCATATCCTAGATGATAAAGCATGGATTTTGCAAGATGAAAATAAAAAGATTTTATCAATACTAAAATTAAGTTTTGATGATTTGTCTTCACCTTTGAAAAAATGCTTCTCTTATTGTTCAATTTTTCCAAAAGATTTTGTCATTGAAAAAGATGATTTAATTCAACTCTGGATGGGTCAGGGATTTCTTTTCAAATCAGAGGATAGCCTTAAGCCAATGGAAGATATAGGCAATGGCTACTTCAATGAGTTGTTGTCCAATTCTCTATTTCAAGATGTTAAATGGGATTTGTACGGGAACATTGAATCTTGCAAAATGCATGATCTAGTGCATGATCTTGCACTGCTTGTTTCAAAAGGTGAAACCTTGATTTGGGATACTAGTTGCAACATTGATGACCAAAATTTTAGTACTATTCAACATTTAAGAGTCCAGTCTAATGGAAAGGATCTTCCAACCATTCCAAAGAGTATTGCTCAAAGGTTGCATTCTTTGTTTTCGGAGGTTGGTGTCTTTTGCAGCATGGCATCAAATCTTAAAAGCTTGAGATCTTTAAAATTAATAGGAGATGGGAAAACGAAGTTGCCAGCTTCCTTCGGCAAATTGAACCATTGGAGGTACCTTGACATCTCAGGAACTTATGTCAGAACAGTACCAAAATCCTTCTCCAAGCTCTATAATCTGCAGACTACAAAATTTATCAACTGCTATAATCTTGAAAAGCTTCCCAATGGCATCGCAAATCTCATCAGCTTGACGCATATCTATTCTAGTGATCTAAGGTATATATCTAATATGCACTTAACTTCCCTTCGAACATTATCACAATTTGTTGTGAGCACAAAAAAGGGACGTCGGATTGAAGACCTTGGATGCTTAAGCCAACTTGGAGGAAAACTAGTGATTTCGAAGCTTGAACATGTAAGATCAGAATTAGAAGCCTCTAAAGCAAACCTGAAAGAAAAGACAAAATTGCAACAATTGGTATTAAGGTGGAGTAGTAGAGATGGAAAAGAAGTCAACAACAACAACGATGAAGAGGTTCTAAAAAGCCTTCAACCTCATTCAACTTTGAAAAGCCTCACTATTGATTGTTACATAGGAAAGAGGTTCCCATCTTGGATGGTGAGTGGCATCAATAGTTCTAGTTCTTCATTCCTTCTCGACAACATGGTGCAGTTGAAGTTAATCAATTGCCATGAATGCCCGTGTATTCCAAGTTTGGGACTATTGCCTAGTCTCAAGGTTCTTTATATTGAAGGAATGAAAAATGTCAAAAGAAAGGGTCACAAGCATCAAGTGGATGGGGAAGAATCAATCAGATTGTTCCCAGCTTTGAAGACACTCACCGTGAGTAGAATGGAAAGGCTAGAGGAATGGGTTGAAGTTGAGGAATGGGATTCAGTTGTTGAGGATGCAGCTGCAGAGAGCCAAGGTGTGATCGTGCTTCCTTGCCTTGAGGAGTTGCTGATTTCTAGTTGTCCTTTGTTGAAGACTTGGTCGATGGGTGGATTTTCATCTCATCACAAGCTCTCCAACCTGCGGATAGAACAGTGTTTGAATCTGAAGGCTATCCCTGGTTTAGATGGGCTCTCAGCTCTTAAAAAATTAGATCTCGAGCGGTGTCTTGGATTAACAAGTCTACCAATTGGGCTTGGATCTTGCATCTCTCTGTTGTTGCAAATTGGAGGTTGCCAAAATTTGAACTCCATTCCAAGTATAAATGGGCTCACATCTCTTGAAAGACTCAACCTTTTAAATTGCGATGGATTAACGTGTCTTCCAATTGGGTTGGACTCTTGCTATTCTCTTCAGCAGTTGGGAATTGGAAGTTGCTCTAATTTAATTTCCATTTTTGACAATATCGGTAAATTGTGTTCTCTCAGTATTCTTAGAATCGCACGTTGCGAGGGGCATTCAAAGTGGACTGGGATACTGCAGTTCTCTTCTCTTCAGCAGTTGGAAATTAGAAGTTGCACTAATTTAATTTCCATCACTGAAGATATCAGGAAATTGCATTCTCTCAGTATTCTTGCAATCAGATATTGCGAAAATCTAAGGAGCATTCCAGGGGAATGGCTACATAGCCTCATCCGCTTGAAGGAGTTAAGCCTTGGTCCTTTCTGGTCGGAGTTAGAGGAATTCCCAGGATTGACCTCCATTCATCAATTCCACGCCTCTCTTGAAGTATTGTTCTTGTTCGGATGGGATAAACCAACATCTCTGCCACATCAGCTTCGACATCTCACTGCCCTTAAGCAATTGAGGTTAGAGGACTTCAATGGACAGGAAGCTTTGCCAGAGTGGTTGGGAGACTTCTCTTCTCTTCACAAGTTGGAGATTGTGCGTTGCTCTAATTTGAATCATCTGCCTTCTATTGAAGCCATGCGACGCCCCTCCAACTTACAATATTGTCGCCTTTTGGATTGTCCGAAATTGAAGAAAAGATGCAACAAAAAGAGGGGCCCCGAATGGTCAAAGATCTTGCACATTCCCAATATCAGAATCCATGACAAGGACGTGCAGGGCGAATACAAATATTCCAGTGGTATGTTTAATTTCTGGAACCCTAATCCCTTCATTCCACATCATTTAAGTATTGCACTAATCAGAAATTTAACGACTGTAAAACCTTTCTTTTTAATCCTTTACTTTGGAAAAAAAACACGTCCTCTCCTCTAAAACATATTATGTTATTAATATAATCAAGTTGTAGTCTTTGACCAAATTTCGGTGATTCATGCAGATTTTTGGATCTAAATATTTATGCGCATCTGCTCAGGCCTCAGGGTTCATCTAAAGCTAGTGAGTTCCTGAATTCCTTTCTACAACCCTTCTGTTCATTTTTATTTTCATTCCAATTCCATAGCTATGTTTTTTTACCAATAGGTCCTTTGTTACTTTCATAATTCTTAGGCATCAATCATTCGAGTAGCCATGGCCTAATTGTGAACTAATGCAAAATCAAATGCTTAGATTAGCCAACTGTAAATTTCTAATGGAGTAGAAGACTAGCAAGACTAACAATCAAAAGCTATCATTTTTGGGGTCTGCTTTCTTTTCTCCATGATCCAAGTTTTTAGTTTTTGAGTATGATTTGTTTTATTCTTTTGTGTATTTCTTTGTTCAATTCAGTTTTGTTCAACCATGTTCATTAAACTAATTACAGGCAATCTAATTTTCTTGCTCTAAAACCGAAAAAATATCATGATGACTGGAGGGAATTTTCACACTGGGGACCCAATCAGATGAGTAGTCCTCTCTTTGAGTTGTTGAGGCTCATAAACAGATTTAGCTATTCTACAGACATGTAGTTTTTGAATTATGACCACAATTTGAGGTGCAAGTTTACTGGTTTATAGACATCTGTCTTGCCGATCAAAGTCTTGAGCTGTCTCAGATTGACAGTTTAAGTGGACTGCCTTGCAAAGGTGGGTTGTAAAACTAAAAATCATCTTTTAATTAAGATTTGATTTGATTTTGGTAGGATTTGACTTCATTTTAGTGATTATGATTCACCAATAAAAGTTAAACAACAAAATAGCTTCTTTACTTGGTTAAGGAATGATCTGTAGAAATCTATATTGCCATATTTTCAATAATGGTTGTTGAAATTTCCTCAGGGTTACCATGCCAAATGCCTGATCTGTTGTGCAAACTGAATTGTTGATTCTTCTGTGGCTCTCTTGTCAGTGCCAAAACCAGAGTTCCTCTAGGTTTGTCTTGTTATTTTGAAGCCATATGTGCCCTTAATCGATTCATAGATTTGATGAGTTTAATTTCATGTTAAGTCAAAACTTTAAGCAAAGAATTCATTCCATTTCAGGTTAGAGATTATGGTGTTTTTGCACTCGCTACTTTGCTAACTGTTAATGGTCAAATATGGAGTCTGGACTCCTTACGACTTGTGAACTGCAACACTTTGAGAACATGCTTTTCCCATTGACAAGAGCACTGCAAGTTCACGAGTATAGATGATGGTGGTAGTCCTTTCGGTTTTTCTTGGATTGTACAGATCCTGGTGCCATAGATTCTGTGTGCACACATTTTGCAGTAGTGAGGAGAGCATTGAATTTTACTTGGAATTAACCAACAAATCAACTCTTCTACCATTTCGCAGGCTCTTGTGGTTTTATGGTAAAATGGCTTTTCAAACCTTTTTCTTTGAATCTAAAACATATTATACCTGGTTTGAATAAATTCTCCGTACAACTTTGACTTTGATGATGTAATAATGGACATTCAATCAACAAATGGAGTGAAGAGAAACTGACAATGAGATCCCTGTGCACCAAGTGATTACTCGTAGGATGGTCTCAATAGCATCAATGTGGTTATGATAGAGTTATAACTTTGTAAGTTTTCCCCTTTAAAAGGCATCCCAATATTTTCATCTTGCTTTGTAGATGTAATTGATGGAAATGAGAAAAAGGCCAACAATCAGCATCTAGGAATCAATGATATTGAACAGCCTGAGATGTTTTGTTTCAGGGTTTTATCAAACAATGGCTTAATCAGAGAAGTGCAAAACTTCTGTCTCAGCTAGTCTCATTGAAGAAAATGTAAGTGCGAAGGGTTCATTTCTTCTTTTCCCAATTTCTTTTATTTGGTTATACTTATAAATGAAATGGACTCTTAGTCAAAGAAAGATTATGATGACAGACACTGAAGGCACAAATTGGATAAAATGAACTCTCTTTTGTTCTTATTTACTTTTGCTTTGTCCTCTTAACTTTATAATACATCTGTTCTCAATAGATTACTTATAAATTGATAAGTTTGGGTTTGCAGGTTAAATCAAAGTTTAGCTTGTTAGCAATTCTATTTTAGTGGGAGCTTCTAATATATTCCTTGTTTTCTTACTCTGCTAATATCTAGGAGATGGGGAATGCAATGAAAACAGAATGATTGGAGCTGGAATTCAGGATATTTCAGTGTTCATCAAAGCTGGTAAGTCCTTGTCCTCCAAAGTCTCTCCTTTCTTTACACTAATTACATTTTCTTCAGGTTGCTTTGTTCTTAACTTACTTTGTTTCATTCTTATTTCTGATATATTTCGTCTTGCTTCTCATACCACTACCAGAAAAACATTTTTGAGAATGCATGTAGCAGTTTCATTTTGATTCATGTCTTGAAAAAGATGCAACAAGATTATATGCTTCACTTTCTAAAATGCGAGGAGCAGTTGGAGATAGAGAATGTGAACAAGAAAAGAAAAAAAATACACCAAAAGAAAAGGTGGTGATTATGAAGCAGAAATTAAACTGTGTTGATTACATTTCATTTATTTTGCTTTGCTTCATTTCTAAAGAATAAAATGAACCCTTGTTCCTTCAGTGCCTCTGTTCTTTGTCTTGGAAAAGCTATGGCGGAAATTCACTAAGGCTCATAAAGTGTCTTCAAGCAGATGTGTTTCATTATCCGAACCTGTACCTGTTTCATTCTCGTTTGTTCTCAATTTTCTTCTTGTATTACTTGTTTTCTCTTTCTTTGTGCTGTTAGTTGATTATTTGAAGATGATTTTGTAACACTAAATTGATATAGTGGAATTTTTTTTTAATGGATCAGAGGTCCCGTGGCTCTTACTCTCTTCTATTCGAGGAGGTTTTCCATGCAAAAAATTGTGCGTCTCTTATGCTTGGTTGTTTGCTTTAGCCATTCTCATTTGTCTACATATTCAGTTGCTGTCATATAAATTGTTGTAGCCAAGTTTGCGTTCTTTTTTTTATTCTTTCTTCCTCTGCAGTGATTTGTTGATCTGCAAAAGGAACTGATCTCATAAACCTTTCAAGTTTCACCTGCCATCTTGAGTCACATTTCGAAATATAGGTCTAATAACAATATTCATTATTTTCCGAACAAAGCCTGTAGGGAGTTTTGTCTAGCATTCCCTGATCTGAGATTCTGCCTTACAGGCAAAATAGAAAATACCGCGCCAAATATATATATATATATATATATATATATGTATATATTTGTGTAAAATAATTCATACATGTACATATAAGGTGGATTAAGTTGAACTCAAGACTTTTAAGTTACCAAGCTCCTATACATAAAAGATTGATATATCTGATCTGTTTTTTTCTTAATTAATCAAGTTCTTAAGCATAGAAGTTATTCCACTTCAGGTTAGAGATTCTAGTGTTTTTGCAGTTGTATTCTGCTGACTATTTACGATCAAATATGGAGACCTTACTTCTTCTGGCCCTCCAACATTTTAAGAACTTGCTTTCCTATTGACGGCAGTCATAACATTTGTTATCAGTCAGGATCTCCTGTCATAAACACTGCAGCTAACTAGCATAAATGTTGGCCTATCTTTTGGTTTTTATTGGGAACCTACAGAACTGCACACGCTTTTGAAGAGGTTGAAGAGCTAGCTCTCCTTGTGTGGTCCATTTTTTCTAGAATGCTAATTTACCAGAACCATATATTATATATAGTTTTAAAGCCGACCAATCAATCTTTCCACCGAGTCTTGTTGCTGTTGTGGTTTTAAGGGAGAAGATTTCTTGCAATTACCAACAAACCAAGAAGATGGTATGACTTTTGAAACCTTTCTTTCTCTGAACTCTAAAACATATGATACATGGTTCTCAATATAGGTGGTTTTCAATAAAATACCTATGCCACTAATACTTATTTGATGCAATACTGTACATCAAATGAAATCAATATGTGGAGTGAAGAGAAACTGGCAACGACTCTCTGTGCACCTAACAAATATTCACTCATGAGACACAGCCAGCCTTAATAGCTTTTATTTGGTTAAGATCCTCATAGCTAGGAGGCGATGAAGAATGCCATGAAGATGGGATGATTGGAACTGGAATTCAGTATTTTTCTGCACAAAATTTTACAGTGCTCATCAAATCTGACGAACCCTCGAGTACTCTCTTTTCTGTGCACTAATTACATTTCTTCAAGTTGCTTTGCTCTTTAACTTATTTTGTTTTCATTCTTGTTTCTTACATATTTCAACAAGCTTCTCATACCCAGAAAACATATCTGGTCTGAACATGATTATATGCATCACTGTCTTAAGATACAACCAACAGTTGAGATGAAGAATGTGAAGGTGATGAAAAGAAACTAATAATCAAGACTTTCAGCTCTCTATTTTTGGTGTGGCGATGTGGGACACACATACACAACCAAACAAGGGAAAAATACACCAAAAAGAAAAGGTAGTGATTATGAAGCACAAATTAAATTGTGTTGATTGCATTCCATTTAATTTGCTTTGCTTTAATTGTGAAGAATAAACTGAACCCTTGGTTTTTCAGTGCCTCTGTTCGCTTTTTTGGGAAAGCTATGGCAGAAATTCACTCAGGCTCATAATGTGTCTTCAAACAGATGCTCTAATATATGTTTCATTAATTCTCAACTGGAGAAATAGAGATGAAAAAATGATTGAGTAATTATGCCTTTGTATGTGATGGTAGTTGTACAATATTTTTACCTTCATTTATAACATCTTTGAAGAAAAATCTCATTAGTTTACTTGTCTTTATTTATCATACAAGTGGCCCTCACCCCGCTTCGCCGAGTGCTGATAATTCAATTGGGCAACTTATTTTGAGTACTGGTAATGTGCTCGGTAGTCGTAGTCAAGTATTGGACAATGTTTTACCACATAGATAGGATTTATTCTTTTGGTTAATAGGAAATTGGAACAGCAAAACTAAAATTGATTAAAACTTTAAAAATAAATTAGGTATCATATATGGTTGAATTATCATGAGAAAATGCTAGAAGTATTGTAATATACAAAGTGCAAATTCCAGCATGACAAATATAAGATGGAAACCAAGCAGAAAATATTTTAAAATTTTCAAAATAGCTACAATGGTTTTTTATCCCAAAATGATTTTGAAATGCACAGCACTCTGAGGGCTCCCCCATAATTGCAGCACTGAATAAAAAGCCAAACGGTAGCATAAGAAGGTCAAGCATACCCAGCATATACTTAGCTTGCCAGTAATCTTTATCATTCTAGCTATACAGCTTTATGAAAGACAGTGGTGTTCAGCGTTGAAGAACAAACAATCAATGATGAAATATTACAGAAAAGGCTTTCTCAAACAAAAAACCAATTCTCTGTCATGATAGGTAAACTACATCTACACAACACCACAAAAGAGGCTTTTCTATGTACGAAAATAAAATGACACCGGTAATGCAGTGGGCTGCTGGTATTTATAGCAATGGTAGTTATTTGTCCAGTCCTCATCTTTCACTCAAAAAAGCAGTGTTTTGGCCTAAAAAATTCCTTCCACCAATTTCCTCTACTAAAAGGAATTAGAACAAAGAATACAATGTATGATATTCCTTTCCTGGAACAAAGATTATTGAATTCCTCCTTCATATTTCAATTAAATAATAAAATTTTACAAATTAATTAGAATTCCAAATCTTCGGCATCTATGTTGGATTGTCATTCAACTATCAATCCATACTCCAGTATGGAGGAATCTACTTGTTTATTGACAAATATTTATTAAAAAAGTTTAAATATGCTAATACTTTTATTTAACTACAATTGATACACTGAAATATTACCTTCTAAAATCCATTTCAGATGCCCAAGCTAGCTCCTTTATTGCTCAGGGACAACATTAACATTGGTGAAAATGGTTGAAAGCAGCAACAAATCAAGAAATTCAGATTTTGGCCGCCATGCTTCATAGGAATTAGTGTCTGATTCCATTAAACATGATTTCAGCGACTCTCCTCTAAACTTTTTAGACTCAAACACATTTCGCCATCTATAAATCTCAGGGATGGTAGGACATGCAATCATAGATGAAATGAATTTCATGTAAGTAGCAAACCATGGTAGGATAAAACCAAATTTCAAAGTCACAAAACAGACAACATTTAGGAATTTGTTGTTAAACATAACTTGACCCTTATAATTCAGTTTGCATTATTTATTGCATGCTAGTTGTAAGATAAATATTTAACATTGAAAATCATGCAAAGCAAGATAAAGGCATATATGAGTAACTAAAACATTAAAATAATAATAACCTTAAGCAAATTAGCCAAAAGCTCCAGCAGTAAAGGTGTGAGAGTATCTCCCCAACAAAACCTGAGACAGCACAGAAAAATTTAAAGGGGGTTCCTAAACATGAGACATAGAAGTACTGCTTCAATATTCCAACAACTTCAATAGAGAAATCACAACCTCTGCAGGCCTGCAAGTTTGAGATCAACAACAAGAAATGGGAGAAACTCAGTATTTACAACTACATAAATAATAGTGGCTATTGTCTACTAACCACAACTAATTATATTACAAATCTCAGGGTTGTATTGCCTAAACTTTACAATAAGATAGTTAAGATTATTAGAAATCACATTAATTCAGATATCTGAAACTAATGAAAAAAATAGTTGCCTAAAACCCAAAAAAAAAAATCTAAAAAAATAATTAAATTCTTGCTAGCTAAGTAGTTTTGTAGATTAAATATGATATTTGCATATTTAAAGGCTGCAGAACATGGAATTCTAGGCTCTAGTATGTAGTCACAAAATCTGCAAAATCAAATAATATGTATTGATTTGCAAAATAAATACAAATTATTATAAACTTGAAGAAAAATGAGAAACAATCTCTGATTTGGAATGCTGCAATGCACGTGTTTAGGCTTTGAAGAGTAACACGTCTTAGAACAGCACGATCCTCTGATTAACAGCTGAATTTTAGAAAGGCAAGGGCTTAAGCTTGTTCTTCTCCTTCAAGGGATTTTAGACTTGCACTTGAAACTTTTCCTCCTTGACATGGATTTGGAGCTTACCCTTGGCAGGAGGTTGGGGCTGAAGGGCAAGGGCTTAAGCTTGTTCTTGTCCTTCAAGGGATTTAAGACTTGCACTTGAAACTTTTCCTTCTTGACATGGATTTGGAGCTTACCCTTGGCAGGAGGTTGGGGCTTGAAACTTCGAGAATTGTTGAGGGAGCTTGAAG
Organism: Rubroshorea leprosula; assembly: GCA_020521535.1. Lineage (NCBI taxonomy): Eukaryota > Viridiplantae > Streptophyta > Magnoliopsida > Malvales > Dipterocarpaceae > Rubroshorea > Rubroshorea leprosula. The sequence continues at coordinate 88,864 of BPVZ01000229.1, read as the reverse complement.
CTTGTTGTTCCTCTCCTTTTCTCCTTCTTCCTTCTTCCTTCTTTCTCTTTTCCTTTCTTTTTTTTTTTTTTTCATCAAATGATGGCCTATTTATAGGCAAAGGAATTTTGCCAAATGACCTCAAATACCCTTTATTTTAAGGATAATTTGATCATTTTAATATATTTATTTATTTATTTTTAAATTAAAGAGAAAATATCTCTTTAAAGATTTATTACCTTAACTTCCAAGGTTTTTACTAGGGTAAATATATTTTAATTTTAACATTTTTTTTAATGCCTACAATGGAACCCTTAGCTTCTTCTTTAGATGATGGTTTGTTTTCTGTCTTGAAACTTGTGACATTAACAGATACTTCCTCATCAGAAAATATCCCTCTGGAAAGTATTCATAAAGAGTAACTGCAGCTCTTTCTTTTGAGTTCATATCTTTCTCAGATAGTGACTTTCTCTTTTTAGGAACTTGTCGAAGTCTTGTTTGTAAATCAGACCTCCTTTTCACTACCTGACGTTGTTCTTGATTTTTTGGTGCAGCTGGCAAAGCTGAAAGAAATGAATGATTTTGTTGGATGGATGGTAGTGTGGGTCTTGAATAACGCCTCCTCCTTTATGATTGAACTGGAATCCACCCATCATCATCATTGTAAAAGGCAGGAAACTCAGAGTTTGAACACCATCCAGTCGGCTTTATCTCTGGATAGATACCATACATGATTTTATGAGGATCTGGGAGTGGCATTCCACTAGATATTGGATTACGGTGTTTTTTGCTCTTACTAATGAAGGTTGACCAACCATCGCCAACCTCATCTTCAGACTCAGATGATGATTCCCAATCTTCAAGATTCACCGTCATAAGGTCATATAAAGAAAGAGAGCCTGGACCTCCAGAAGTAGGCATGCCAGGATAAGCATAGGCTATCTTTTCTTCATCATCTGTTTGAAATTTAACTTGAATTGCCCCCTTGGGCAGGTGGGGACCAAACTCCTTAGGCTGAACCATTAGTGGGGTTGGTTGCACAGGCAAGAGTGGAATTGGACTGAAGGATCCAAAGGAAACCATGGCAACATTGATGGCAGCGGAACCTTCTTCACTTTCTAGTTGTATTTTGCCTTCTTTCTCAAGACAAACTATCAAATCTTTCAACACAAAACACTTACCGATTAGAAGACTCACAATTCGGTGATACTTACAGTATTTTGGATCATTTACTCTCCCAACTTCCTCTGGGCGCTTAGGAGTTCGAAGTTCAATTAGGTTTAGTGCCAACAATTGCTCAAAGATAGTCGGGACTTCAGAGTCTGCAAATGGATACTCCTTTTATTGCAACTCTTTTAATGTAGACTTCTTCTTTTGACCCTGATCCCCAACAATCTTGACACCTTGTTTAGGATTTTGCTTTAGCTTTTGTTGTGAGATCTTCACAAGCGTTGTTGTGACTGCCATAATTTCTTTGGCTTTTGAAGGTTTCACTTCCTTCTTCACATCTTTTCTAGACTCTTTTTTATCACGAGCGTCTGTTGGAAGAAAGTTACCATGCCTAGCAATTTGAATTTCTAGGTCATGGGCACGAGTGGCCAATTCTTCAAAGGTATGTGGCATGTTAGCTTGAAGGTTATACAGTAGTCCCCAATGCATACCTTGCACACACATATCAATAGAAGAGATCTCACTAATCTTTTCTCGACAATTTAGGATGAGATTCCTCCATCTTTCAATGAAGTCTATCATAGACTCATCTTTCTTTTGCTTGGTGTTAGCAAGCTCAAGCAGGCTAACAGTACGCTTGGTATTGTAAAAACGTGTTAAGAATTCCCGCTTTAATTGGTCCCAACTATCCATTGACCTAGCAGGAAGGTTAGTGTACCATTCAAAGGCTGCGTCCTCTAAGGACTGGACAAACTATTTCACCATGAGGTCCCCATAGGTGCCAGCATTGTTGCATGTTTTGACAAAATGGGCGATGTGTTGCCTTGGGTTGCCCTTCCCATTGAACTTTTGGAATTTTGGTGGCTGGTAACTGTCTGGTAGGCTTAGATTATCAATCCTACGAGTATAGGGCTTGACATACACAAGTGAGGATTGTGAGGTCCTTCCTTGTCGAGCTCGAATCACATCATCAACTAAAAGTTTAAGTTGTGGAAATGTAAGAGATGCCACAGTAGCATGAGTAATGTCACGGAAAGCACCTTGGAGAATTGTTCGATCTAGTTGCTCTTGCTTTTGTTGCTCCAAGCTTTCCTCCATAGTGACTTGCTTACCCTGATCTGAAGTCCTTAATGAGTCTTGCTTGTTTTCGAGGGCTTTTTCAACAACTGAGCTTGATGCTGCTTGGTTATTCTATTTTGATAAGTGTTGAGCCGCTAAGAGTTCTTGGAGTTCCTTGATTTGGGCATCCTTTTCAGCCACAACTTTCCTTAAGCCTTCCACAGCCTTAAGGAGAGCATCCGGGTCACCAGATGTCACTTCAGTAACCAAGGCAGGTAAGAGGGACTCAGATGATGATGAAGGATAGTCAGCCCACCTTAACTTCAAAGCAGACACATGACTGGGCTTGAGACTGAGTTCTTCACCTTCACTAGATTCTGAAGAGAAGCACTCGACATCTTTCATGGGCTGGAAAGGCGACTGGATGGCTAATGATCGTTTTTCATTGTAGCCTTCTTACGACGTCTTCTAGTGAATTGCCTCAGGGGGGAGACCAACTTGGATCTCGTCATGCGTGCTTTGGCATGAGTCAGCAAGGAAGATTGATTGGAAAAGATTTGAACTTTTCAAGTTGCAAGAGGAGTTACAGCTTGCTTTGAGTCCGCCATGCCTAGAAAGATATGGTGGAATTTTTCTTCAACTGAAAGTTGAGAGGCAGAGATTTCCCCAGTGGAGTCACCAAAGATGTGTAGTCACAAAATCTGCAAAATCAAATAATATGTATTGATTTGCAAAATAAATACAAATTATTTATAAACTTGAAGAAAAATGGGAAAAAAATCTCTAATTTGGAGTGATGCAGTGCACGTGCTTGGGCTTTGAAGAGTAACATGTCTTAGAACAACACGATCCTCTGATTAATAGTTGAATTTTAGAAGGGCAAGGGTTTAAGCTTGTTCTTGTCCTTCAAGGGATTTAAGACTTGCACTTGAAACTTTTCCTCCTTCACATGGATTTGGAGCTTACCCTTGGCAGAAGGTTGGGGCTTGAAACTTCGAGAATTGTTGAGGGAGCTTGAAGCTTGTTGTTCCTCTCCTTTTCTCCTTCTTCCCTCCCTTTTTTTCTTTTCTTTTTTATCAAATGATGGCCTATTTATAGGCGAAGGAATTTTGCCAAATGACCTCAAATACCCTTCACTTTAAGGATAATTTGATCATTTTAATATATTTATTTACTATTTTTTTTAATTAAAAAAATATCTCTTTAAAGATTTATTACCCTAACTTCCAAGATTTTTACTAGGGTAAATATATTTTAATTTTAATTTTTTTTTTGATGCTTATAAATGCCCCCTCAAAATTCATTTACTTGCATTATTTTTCACAAAAGTAAATTAATTTTTGATGTCCGCTGCTCAAAAGAAATGAGTGAAAATTTAACAAATATCTCCCTTTTTTTATTTTTTAGCCCATTTACGGACTTCTTCTTTTTCTTTTTCTTTTTTTTTGGCCGGACTCTTCTATTCTTTTCCTTCAGAATCCGTTTATGGACCCTCTTGTTCCTTTTTTTTTTTTTTTTTTTTTTTGAGCTCATCCGTTGGTGGAAGTTTATTCAAAACTCAAACTTCCTCTTCTTAGCTATATCTCATCCTTTTATCTGCACATCAATCTTAAATTTGAAATAGGACTTTGAATTTTAAAGAAAAATTCAGATCAACTTCTATCCAAACTCTATCTTGATGCTTCTATAAATTGAGTCTTTTGGGAGAGCAAACGCA
>BPVZ01000229.1:59594-70752 GCA_020521535.1 Rubroshorea leprosula | reverse complement strand
GCACTTCTTAAAAAGCTTGTAGAGAAGTTAGAAAATAAAAAAGTTCTTCTTGTTCTTGATGATGTGTGGGAGGAAGATCCTGATAAGTGGAATAATTTCAGTTCTCGTTTGTCAAAAATTTTGAAAACCACTGGGAATTCAATTATTGCAACAACTCGTAGTGATAAGGTAGCATCCATAATGGAGAGACTTCCTATGCGTAGGCATGATACAAAGAAGCTAGAAGATAATGAATGTTGGTTGATAATTGAAAATGTAATTAGATCATCCAAAACAACTTCATTACCTTTGAATTTAGAAGGTATTGGACGGAAAATTGCCAAAAAATGTGGAGGGTTGCCATTAGTTGCTAGTGTCATTGGAGGAACTTTAAGTCGTGAAGTAAAGGCAGAAAAGTGGCAAGAGATCCTAGATGATAGTGCTTGGGTTTTGCAAGAAGAAAATAAGAAGATTTTAGCAATATTAAAAATAAGTTTTGACCGTTTGCCCTTGCTTTTGAGAAAATGCTTCTCTTATTGTTCTATTTTTCCGAAGGATTTTGTCATTGCAAAGGATGATTTAATTCAACTCTGGATGGCTCAAGGGTTTGTTCATGGATCTAATGAAAGCCTTGTGAAAATGGAGGATACTGGTAATGAGTATTTCAATGAGTTGTTATCTAGTGCTTTATTCCAAGATATTAAATGGGATTCATATGGTAACATTGAATCTTGCAAAATGCATGATCTAGTGCATGATCTTACATTACTTGTTTCAAAAGGTGAGACCTTGGTTTGGGATGCTAGTTGCAATTTTGATGTTCAGAATTGTAGTACTATTCGACATTTGAGAGTCGAGTCCAATGGAGAGGGTCTTCCAACCATTCCAAGAAGTGTTGCTCAAAGGTTGCATTCTTTGTTTTCAAATGTTGATGTTTTTTGTAGCATGGCGTCAGATCTCAAAAGCTTGCGATCCTTGAAATTAAAGGGAGGTGGGAAAAAGTTGCCAGCTTCTCTTGGCAAATTGAAGCATTTGAGGTACCTTGGCATCTCAGAAACTTATGTCAGAACAGTACCAAAATCCTTCTCCGAGCTCTATAATTTGCAGACTTCAAAATTTGTCAACTGCTATGAGCTTGAAAAGCTTCCCAATGGCATGGCAAATCTCATCAACTTGAGGCATATCTATTCTAGTCGTCCAAGGGATATATCTATCATGCAATTAACTTCCCTTCGAACATTATCACACTTTGCTGTGGGCACAAAAAAGGGATGCCAGATTGAACACCTTGGATGGTTAAGCCAACTTGAAGGAAAACTAGAGATTTCAAAGCTTGAATATGTAAGATCCAAATTAGAAGCCTCTAAAGCAAACTTGAAAGAAAAGACAAAATTGCATCAATTGAAATTATGCTGGAGTTATGAAAGAGCAGTCAACAACAACAACGATGAAGGGGTTCTAGAATGCTTTCAACCTCATTCAAATTTGAAAAGCCTCACTATTGATGGTTACAAAGGAAAGATGTTCCCATCTTGGATGGTGAATGATGTCAATAGTTCTGGTTCTTCATTCCTTCTTGGCAACATGGTGGAGTTGGAGTTAATTAATTGCTATGAGTGCACGTGTATTCCGAGTTTGGGACTAATGCCTTGTCTCAAGGTTCTTTACATTGCAAGCATGGCAAATGTTAGAAGAATGGGTCACGAGCTTCAGCCCAATGGAGCAGAATCAATCAGATTGTTCCCAGCTTTGGAAAAACTCACCGTGCATGGCATGAAAAGGCTAGAGGAATGGGTTGAAGTTGTTGAGGATGCAGTTGCAGGGAGCCAAGGTGTGATCGCGTTTCCTTGCCTTGAGGAGTTGCTGATTTCTGGTTGTCCCTTGTTGGAGACTTGGTCGATGGGTGGATTTTCATCTCATCACAAGCTCTCAGAGTTGCGGATAGAATGGTGTTCGAAACTGATGGCTATCCCTGGTGTAAATGGGCTCTCAACTCTTAAAAAGTTAGAGCTCAAGGGCTGTAATGGATTAGGAAGTCTGCCAATTGGGCTTGGATCCTGCATCTCTCTTCAGTTCTTGCGAATTGAAAGTTGCAAAAATCTGAATTCCGCTCTAAGTATGAATGGACTCACATCTCTTGAAGGCCTCTACCTTTTTCGTTGCGATGGATTAACTTGTCTTCCAATTGGGCTGGACTCATGCATTTCATTTCAGGCATTGAAAATTGAATTTTGCCCTAATTTAATTTCCATTGCAGAAGATATCAGGAAATTGCGTTCTCTCAGTTTTCTTACAATCAGAGACTGTAAAAATCTAAGGAGCATTTCAGAGGAGTGGCTAGAGAGCCTCACACGCTTGAAGAAGTTACTCCTTGGTCCTTTCTGGTCGGAGTTGCAGGAATTCCCAGGATTGACCTCCATTTATCAGTCCCACGCCTTGCTTGAAGTATTGATCTTGTTCGGATGGGATAAACTAAAGTCTCTGCCACATCAGCTTCGACATCTCACTGCCCTCAAGCAATTGAGGTTACAGGACTTCAATGGTCTGGAAGCTTTGCCAGAGTGTTTGGGAGACCTCTCTTCTCTTCACAGGCTGGAGATTTGGAATTGCTCTAATTTGACTCATCTGCCTTCTATTGAAGCCATGCGACGCCTCTCCAACTTACAGTATCTTCGCATTTTGGATTGTCCCAAATTGAAGAAAAGATGCGCCAAAAAGAGGGGCCGCGAATGGTCCAAGATCTCCCACATTCCCAATATTGAAATCCATGACAAAGACGTGCAGGGGAAATACGAATATTTCAATGGTATGTTTAATTTTTGAAGCCCTAATCCCTTCATTCCACATCATTTAAGTATTACGCTAATCAGAAATTTAACACTGGAAAGCATTTCTTTATAATCTTTTACTTTGGAAAAAAAAAAACACGTCCTCTCCTCTAAAACATATTATGTTATTCAAATAATCAAGTTGTAGTCTTTGACCAAATTTCGGTGATTCGTGCAGATTGGTTCTAAATATTTATGCGAATCTGCTCAGGCCTCAGGGTTCCTCTAAAGCTAGTGAGTTCCTGAATTCCTTTCTGCTATCCTTTTATTCATTTTTATTTTCATTCCAATTCCATAGCTATGTTTTTTTTTACCAATAGGTCCTTTGTTATTTTCATAATTCTTAGGCATCAATCACTCGAGTAGCCATGGCCTAATTGTGAACTAATGCATAATCAGATGCTTAGATTAGCCAACTGTAAATTTCTAATGGAGTAGAAGACTAGCAAGACTAACAATCAAAAGCTATCATTTTTGAGGTCAGCTTTCTTTTCTCCATGATCCAAGTTTTTAGTTTTTGAGTATGATTTGTTTTATTCTTTTGTGTATTTCTTTGTTCAATTCAGTTTTGTTCAACTATGTTTATTAAACTAATTACAGGCAATCTAATTTTCTCGCTCTAAAACTTAAAAAATATCATGATGACTGGAGGGAATTTTCACACTGGGGAGCCAATCAGATGAGTAGTCCTCTCTTTGAGTTGTTGAGGCTCATAAACAGATTTAGCTATTCTACAGACACGTAGTTTTTGAATTATGACCACATTTTGAGGTGCAAGTTTGCTGGTTTATAGACATCTGTCTTGCTGATCAAAGTCTTGAGCTGTCTCAGATTGTCAGTTTAAGTGGACTGCCTTGCAAAGGTGGGTTGTAAAACTAAAAATCATCTTTTAATTAAGATTTGATTTTATTTTGGTAGGATTTGACTTCATTTTAGTGATTATGATTCACCAATAAAAGTTACATATAAGTTTAGCAAACAAAATATTCTTCTTTACTTGGTTAAGGAATGATCTGTAGAAATCTCTATTGCCATATTTTCAATAATGGTTGTTGAAATTTCTTCAGGTTACCATGCCAAATGCCTTATCTGTTGTGCAAACTGAATTGTTAATTTTTCTATGGCTCTCTTGTAAGTGCCAAAACCAGAGTTCCTCTAGGTTTGTCTTGTTATTTTGAAGCCATATGTGGCCTTAATCGATTTATAGATTTGATGAGTTTAATTTCATGTTAAGTCAAAACTTTAAGCAAAGAATTTATTCCATTCAGGTTAGAGATTATGGTGTTTTTGCACTCGCTACTTTGCTGACTGTTAATGATCAAATATGGAGTCTGGAGTCCTTATGACTTTGTGAACTGCAACATTTTGAGAGCATGCTTTTCCCATTGACAAGAGCACTGCAAGTTCACTAGTATAAATGATGGTGGTAGTCCTTTCAGTTTTTCTTGGATCGTACAGATCCTGGTGCCATAGATTCTGTGTGCACACATTTTGCAGTAGTGAGGAGAGCATTGAATTTTACTTGAAATTAACCAACAAATCAACTCTTCTACCATTTCGCAGGCTCTTGTGGTTTTATGGTAGAATATCTCATTCAATTGCCAACAAACAAGGAAGATGGTTTGAATCTAAAACATATTATACCTGGTTTGAATAAATTCTCCGTACAACTTTGACTTTGATGATGTAATAATGGACATTCAATCAACAAATGGAGTGAAGAGAAGCTGACAATGAGATCCCTGTGCACCAAGTGATTACTCGTAGGATGGTCTCAATAGCATCAATGTGGTTATGATAGAGTTATAACTTTGTAAGTTTTCTCCTTTAAAAGGCATTCCGATATTTTCATCTTGCTTTGTAGATGTAATTGATGGAAATGAGAAAAAGGCCAACAATCAGCATCTAGGAATCAATGATATTGAACAGCCTGAGATGTTTTGTTTCAGGGATTTATCAAACAATGGCTTAATCAGAGAAGTGCAAAACTTCTGTCTCAGCTAGTCTCATTGAAGAAAATGTAAGTGCCAAGTCCACTTTGAAGGGTTCATTTCTTCTTTTCCCAATTTCTTTTATTTGGTTGTACTTATACATGTAATGGACTCCTAGTCAAAGAAGGGATTATGATGACGGACACTGAAGGCACAAATTGATAAAATGAACTCTCTTTTGTTCTTATTTACTTTTGCTTTGTCCTCTTAACTTTATAATACATGTGTTCTCAATAGATTACTTATAAATTGATAAGTTTGGGTTTGCAGGTTAAATCAAAGCTTAGCTTGTTAGCAATTCTATTTTAGTGGGAGCTTCTAATATATTCCTTGTTTTCTTACTCTGCTAATATCTAGGAGATGGGGAATGCAATGAAAACAGAATGATTGGAGCTGGAATTCAGGATATTTCAGTGTTCATCAAAGCTGGTAAGTCCTTGTCCTCCAAAGTCTCTCTTTTCTTTACACTAATTACATTTTCTTCAGGTTGCTTTGTTCTTAACTTACTTTGTTTCATTCTTATTTCTGATATATTTCATCTTGCTTCTCATACCACTACCAGAAAAACATTTTTGAGAATGCATGTAGCAGTTTCATTTTGATTCATGTCTTGAAAAAGATGCAACAAGATTATATGCTTCACTTTCTAAAATGCGAGGAGCAGTTGGAGATAGAGAATGTGAACAAGAAAAGAAAAAAATACACCAAAAGAAAAGGTGGTGATTATGAAGCAGAAATTAAACTGTGTTGATTACACTTCATTTATTTTGCTTTGCTTCATTTCTAAAGAATAAAATGAACCCTTGTTCCTTCAGTGCCTCTGTTCTTTGTCTTGGAAAAGCTATGGCGGAAATTCACTAAGGCTCATAAAGTGTCTTCAAGCAGATGTGTTTCATTATCCGAACCTGTACCTGTTTCATTCTCATTTGTTCTCAATTTTCTTCTTGTATTACTTGTTTTCTCTTTCTTTGTGCTGTTAGTTGATTATTTGAAGATGATTTTGTAACACTAAATTGATATAGTGGAATTTTTTTTTAATGGATCAGAGGTCCCGTGGCTCTTACTCTCTTCTATTCGAGGAGGTTTTCCATGCAAAAAATTGTGCGTCTCTTATGCTTGGTTGTTTGCTTTAGCCATTCTTATTTGTCTACATATTCAGTTGCTGTCATATAAATTGTTGTAGCCAAGTTTGCGTTGGGTTTTTTTTTTTCTTCTTCTTCCTCTGCAGTTATTTGTTGATCTGAAAAAGGAACTGATCTCATAAACCTTTCAAGTTTCACCTGCCATCTTGAGTCACATTTCGAAATATAGGTCTAATAACAATATTCATTATTTTCCGAACAAAGCCTGTAGGGAGTTTTGTCTAGCATTCCCTGATCTGAGATTCTGCCTTACAGGCAAAATAGAAAATACCGCGCCAAATATATATATATATATATATATATATATATGTATATATTTGTGTAAAATAATTCATACATGTACATATAAGGTGGATTAAGTTGAACTCAAGACTTTTAAGTTACCAAGCTCCTATACATAAAAGATTGATATATCTGATCTGTTTTTTTCTCAATTAATCAAGTTCTTAAGCATAGAAGTTATTCCACTTCAGGTTAGAGATTCTAGTGTTTTTGCAGTTGTATTCTGCTGACTATTTACGACCGAATATGGAAACCTTACTTCTTCTGGCCCTCCAACATTTTAAGAACCTGCTTTCCTATTGACGGCAGTCATAACATTTGTTATCAGTCAGGATCTCCTGTCATGAACACTGCAGCTAACTAGCATAAATGTGTGGCCTATCTTTTGGTTTTTATTGGAAACCTACAGAACTGCACACGCTTTTAAAGAGGTTGAAGAGCTAGCTCTCCTTGTGTGGTCCATTTTTTCTAGAATGCTAATTTACCAGAACCATATATTATATATAGTTTTAAAGCCGACCGATCAATCTTTCCACCGAGCCTTAATGCTCTTGTGGTTTTAAGGTAGAAGATTTCTTGCAATTACCAACAAACCAAGAAGATGGTATCACTTTTCAAACCTTCTTTCCCTGAACTCTAGAACATATGATACATTGTTCTCAACATAGGTGGTTTTCAATCAAATACCTATACCACTAATACTTATTTGATGCAATACCGTACATCAAATGAAATCTATATGGAGTGAAGAGAAACTGGCAACGACCTCTCTGTGCACCTAACAAATAATCACTCATGAGACACAGCCAGTCTTAATAGCTTTTATGTGGTTAAGATCCTCATAGCTAGGAGGAGATGAAGAATGCCATGAAGATGGGATGATTGGAACTGAAATTCAGTATTTTTCTGCACAAAATTTTACAGTGCTCATAAAATCTGATGAACCCTCGAGTACCTCTCTTTTCTGTGCACTAATTACATTTCTTCAAGTTGCTTTGCTCTTAACTTATTTTGTTTTCATTCTTGTTTCTTACATATTTCAACAAGCTTCTCATACCCAGAAAACATATCTGGTCTGAACATGATTATATGCATCACTGTCTTGAGATACAACCACAAACAGTTGAGATGAAGCATGTGAAGGTGATGAAAAGAAACTAATAATCAAGACTTTCGGCTCTCTATTTTTGGTGTGGCGATGTGGGACACACATACACAACCAAACAAGAGAAAAATACACCAAAAAGAAAAGGCAGTGGTTATGAAGCACAAATTAAATTGTGTTGATTGCATTCCATTTAATTTGCTTTGCTTTATTTGTGAAGAATAAACTGAACCCTTGGTTTTTCAGTGCCTCTGTTCGCTTTTTTGGAAAGCTATGGCAGAAATTCACTCAGGCTCATAATGTGTCTTCAAACAGATGCTCTAATATATGTTTCTTTAATTCTCAACTAGAGAAATAGAGATGAAAAAATGATTGAGTAATTATGCCTTTGTATGTGATGGTAGTTGTACAATATTTATACCTTCATTTATAACATCTTTGAAGAAAAATCTCATTAGTTTACTTGTGTTTATTTATCATACAAGTGGCCCTTGGTAATTCAATTGGGCAACTTATTTTGAGTACTGGTAATGTGCTTGGTAGTCGTAGTGAAGTATTGCACAATGTTATTACCACATAGATAGGGTATATTCTTTTGGTTAATCATATATGGTTGAATTATCATGAGAAAATGCTAGAAGTATTGTAATATACAGAGTGCAAATTCCAGCATGACAAATATAACACGGAAACCAAGCAAAAAATATTTAAAAAATTTCACAATAGCTACAAAGGTTTTTTATCCCAAAATGATTTTGAAATGCACAGCACTCTGAGGGCTCCTCTATAATTGCAGCACTGAATAAAAAGCCAAACAGTAGCATAAGAAGGTCAAGCATACCCAGCATATACTTAGCTTGCCAGTGATCTCTATGATTCTAGCTATACAGCTTTATGAAAGACAGTGGTATTCAGCGTTGAAGAACAGACAATTAATGATCAAATATTACAGAAAAGGCTTTCTCAAACAAAAAACCAATTCTCTGTCATGATAGGTAAACTACATCTACACAACACCACAAAAGAGGCTTTTCTATGTACGAAAATAAAATGACACCGGTAATGCAGTGGGCTGCTGGTATTTATAGCAATGGTAGTTATTTGTCCAGTCCTCATCTTTCACTCAAAAAAGCAGTGTTTTGGCCTAAAAAAATTCCTTCCACCAATTTCCTCTACTAAAGGAAATTAGAACAAAGAATACACTGTATGATATTCCTTTCCTGGAACAAAGATTATTGAATTCCTCCTTCATATTTCAATTAAAGAATAAAATTTTACAAATTAATTAGAATTCCAAATCTTCTGCATCTATGTTGGATCATCATTCAACTATCAATCCATACTCAAGTATGGAGGAATCTACTTGTTTATTGACAAATATTTATTAAAAAATTTAAATATGCTAATACTTTTATTTAACTACAATTGATACTCTGAAATATTACCTTCTAAAATCTATTTCAGATGCTCAAGCTAGCTCTTTTCTTGCTCAGGGACAACATTAACATCGGTGAAAATGGTTGAAAGCAGCAACAAATCAAGCAATTCAGAAATTGGCCGCAATCCTTCGTAGGAATTAGTGCCTGATTCCATTCAACATGATTTCAGAGACTCTCCTCCAAAACTTTTTAGACTCAAAACACATTTCACCATCTATAAATCTCAGGGATGGTAGGACATGCAATCATAGATGAAATGAATTTCATGCAAGTAGCAAACCATAGTAGGATACAACCAAATTAATTTCAAAGTCAGAAAACACACAACATTTAGGAATTTGTTACTTGTTAAACATAACTTGACCCTTATAATTCAGTTTGCATTATTTATTGCATGCTAGTTGGAAGATAAATATTTAACATTGAAAATCATGCAAAGCAAGATAAAGGCATATATGAGTAACTAATACACTAAAATAATAATAACCTTAAGCAAATTAGCCCAAAGCTCCAGCAGTAAAGGTGTGACAGTATCTCCCCAACAAAACCCGAGGCAGCACAGAAAAATTTAATGGGGGTTCATAAACATGAGACATAGAAATACTGCTTCAATATTCCAACAACTTCAATAGAAAAATCACTACCTCTCCAGGCGTGCAAGTTTGAGATCAGCAACAAAAAATGGGAGACACTAAGTATTTACAACTACATAAATAATAGTGGCCATTGTCTACTAACCACAACTAATTATATTACAAATCTCAGGGTTGTATTACCTAAACTTTACAATAAGATAGTTAAGATTATTAGAAATCACATTAATTCAGAAATCTGAAACTAATGAAAAAAATAGTTGCCTAAACCCAAAAAAGGAAAAAAGTTGTCTAAAAAAATATAATTAAATACTTGTTTGCTAAGTAGTTTTGTAGATTAAATATGATATATAGTTGCATATTTAAAGATTGCAGAACATGGAATTCTAGGCTCTAGTCAAGTGGTAATTTTGTAGATTAAATATGATATGACCATCTGCAACCGTGGGCAACTATTAGTATCAATTTCTAGATCACAACCAATCTAACATTAAAGTACATGATGAAATAGAAGACCTGCCAAATTCTAACTCTATTCTTTTTTGATTTCATATCTTTAATTTATTTAAACTTTCAGACTTTTATTCTAACTTATTAAAACTGCTAAGCATGAAGCTATTCAAATCTTCTATTATCATTAGAAGAATGTCTGCACTCAAAAAAGAACAGAGGAAATTTTTAGATTTTCTAAATCTAAAATACCCTTATAGTAACTAAACAGAACATAAAACCAATCAATTCAAACTAAATTAATTAAGCAAATTCCTCATGTTATATTGACTCATTTATTTAAGTCAACCTAGATTAGAAAGAAAGTGAAATTTAAGTTCAAAATTAAGCAGAATAAAACAAAAAAGAAAAGGAAGCAAGTCAAGAAGCACCAAAAATCCATTAAAAAATCTACTTAACTCCATCCAATTGAGAGACAACACTGAAAACCCAAATTAGAAGCTTAGATTAATTACATATTCCAACTGAATTTAAGGATGATAAGGCTACGCGAATTAATGTTCAGGTTTCTTCAATGGAAGAGAAAGAAACAAAATTTTCTTAAAGAATTATTCCTTCTTAGCAAAAAGAAGACAAAAACGAAACATTCTTCCTTCGCGGGGTTCGCATAGCTACAATGCCCATGAGCGGTGGTTTTTGTCCATGATGCCATACTTGGAGATTCAAGAGATGAAACCCTACGACCCACCATCGATGCCTCTTCCCCTCTTCATCCTGGCTTTTATGCAGTTTTGGTTAAAAATTCTGGATTGGAAAATGTAGAGAGTTCGAAACCGCATGGCTTTTGGTAACCACGAAATGGAAAAAGGAGAGACTTGAGGTGTGGTTTTGAGCGGTTACCGAACATCTGAGGTGGCGCTTGGGATCGGTGCGAGGGACGTGGTCGAAATGGTTGTGATTGTGTTGAGTTGAATTATTCTGTATTGTTTAAACGCTACATTAGTGTTTAGCAATTTATTTTTTTAGAAGTATTATATATGATATGTTATATAGTAAATTTTATTAATTATTAATTAAAATTTAAAATATATTTTATAATATATAATTATTAAAATAAATAATATTTATTATTTTTTAATTAAAAAATTATTTTAATTTTTAAAAAATAATTATTAATTATTAATTTTAATCAAATAAATTACATATTTTGAATTATAAATATAAATAATTTTTAATTATGAAATATGAATTATCATTTAAGTTTTATAAGTTTTTTATTATGAGTATCTTTTGGATTTCAAAAAATAACAACTCATAAAAAAATAAATTTTTAATTTTTTATAAAATCT
>BPVZ01000229.1:28593-44382 GCA_020521535.1 Rubroshorea leprosula | reverse complement strand
AACTATTCAACCAGAAAATAAGATCATAAAACGAATGCAAGGAACTAGATTCTCTGACTCATCCACCTGATAGGAATTTGTCCTGTGAATCACTGCAAACGTTAATCAGTCTTCTTTAACAATAATTTTATCATGGGCATCTTTACATCCCAGTTCCTCCCCTCACTGAACTCAGGATATGTTTGGAAAAAAATAATGTAAAATATCAAAAATTTGAAGCTACCATTGGAAAGAAATAAAAATATTTGTATGGGAGAAAGATAGAAAAGAATCTCTAAGGCTTACTAGCTTTGATGAACTCTGAGCGGCAGCTAAGATCACAACTCCCTCATGGTAGTGACCAATTTCACCTGAATAATAACCAAGCAAATAGCTTCAATTTGACTAGTTGCAGCTATTTAGTTATTGCATACTCTTGGGTAAGACTAAAAGCTTGACAACTACTACTCTGCCTAAATTTGAGAAACAATATATGGTATCAAGGGATAGCATTGAGATTTATAAGTTAAGCATACCTTTCAAAAAATGAAAATTCTTAGGATTGAGCCACCTGCCCATTAATTCTGGTTCCACCAATGTGGCGAATGGTGGACCATTCGGGGCTGCCTTCTTGAGCATATGCCATTAATTTTGGACAATCGTTTATATCAAGAGATTTTAAGTTCGACAGCCCAACTTGGATAACCTGCAGATTCACACATGATTGTATGCTCAGCATAGACAACTTATAAGATATAAATGCATCTATCCGCCATGTTTGGAGCTCCAGGCAATTCTGAATGTGCAATACGTCAAGGCAAGGAAACACAGCCGTGCCTCGCACTTTGGTCCATTCCTCCAGTGTTTTCATTTCACAAAATGTGAATTTCCTCAAAGCTGGAAATAGTGTGATTGATTCGTCGCCGCCTTGGCTGTTGCTTGCCACGTTGCTTCTGTTATGATAAAACTTGAGCTCTGGGCAATCCTGAATATGCAACTCCTCAAGGCAAGGAAACACGAGTTTGCTTTGTACTTCTGCCCATCCCTCCAGCCCTTACATGTTAGTCAATTTGAATTTTCTCAATGCTGGGAATAGTTTGATTGATTCTCCTGCACCTCGCTACTGCTTGCCACATTGCTTCTGTCATGATTGCTCACTATATTTTTTACTTTGGACATTGCCCTTATAGTGAGAACCTTAAGCTCAGGTAAGAGCCCAAGACTCGTAATGTTTCCACATTCATCACAATCAATTAACTTCAACTTCACCAGACTGTTGAGTCAAAATGAAGCATCTGAACCATTGTCACCCTTCACCATCCAGATTGATTCCGTCCGTAAAGAAATCATGCAGCTCTACATCTTCTTCTTCCTCTTCCACTCCATTGCGCTCCTCCTCTTCAATTCCTCCTCTAGGGAACCTCCCACGGGGGCCTGCCACAGGTCATGGATCCCATCACTCTGTTCTCCTCTGCTCCATGGGGATAATCTGGGCTGTGCGGTACACGATGGATGTTGAAGGGCATTTGGGGAAGATGCTGGAGAGGGAGAAAGAGGATGGGAAGCTCTTGGGGAAGTGTGCGCAGGAATTGAAGAAAAAGGGTGTAGGGTTTGATTTGTTGAAGGAGGTTGATGCGCTGAGGAGGGCAAAGAGTATGCGAATGGAGGTGAAGGTTGTGAGGCAATGGTCTAGTAGGGATTTTGTAACATTGTTCTTCTTCACTGTGTCATGTTTGGTTCTTGGATTCACAAGGGTGATTTTGTGCAGTTGAACTTCAGGGGAAATTGGGATTTTTGGGGAGCTTTTACAACCTTGCATGATTTTGGTAACCAGGTATGGTTCCCTAGTTTTTTATGGGATCCTTGGCAGGCGGATTTGTATGGGCAGAGAATTGGTTTTCAAGTTTGGAAATTAGAAGCAAGTGCAGAATACTGTACTCTGCTTTTGTAATTTGGGGATTTATAAGGAGATATGTTAAAATAAGAAAGATAGTTTCCTTTATTTTTCTCCTCTTTGCACGACTAAATGACAAAAAATCAAATTCGAACATGAGGGGCTTGGCTGGTTTGATGGAGGGGAAGACAATTTCATCTAATTATATAGTTTTCATGAAAAAAGAACGTTGGCCTAATTACTTAATCTGATTGGTTGAAATAGTTCCCCGCCCCCCTCCTTCCCTCAAACCAAACATATCTAAAGTAGGAATAATAATCAAGATACAAAATTTTTTTTTTTAAGTGGAAAACCCCAAAGGGGGAAAAACCACGGGACCTAGTGTAGGTAAAAATGTCCACTATGAAATAACATTCTTACAAAGTTTCTTCTCTAGATAGGACTAGAGACTTACAACAATAATGAAATCTTCAAAAAGGAATTCTAGCAATATCAAAGCTTGAATCTCACCCACTGAATGCCAAAACAAATGCAGCTACTGCACATTCTTTTGCAGAAGTCCTTTTGAGATATCAAGATGCTCTGAGAATTATGTCAGAAATAAGAACAAAACAAAATAAATCAAGAGCCATGAAATTCGAACCCCAGAGGTTTGCCATTAAGAGAAACTCCTGACAAGTTGAGAACTCACCAGCTTTATTTATGAACTCCAAGTGGCATTTCTTTCCTTCTACAAGCAGATGCTGTAATAGATCTCCATCAACACTAAGTTCATGTCTTGAGGCTTCAGTTGCTGGGTAGACACAATACAGGGATAACTTGAATCAACTCTCAGCTGGTAACATACATTCAAAGAAATGATAGAAGTTTCATTAAACTTCAGATACCTCCTCAAGTCCATTTATTATTGGATTAAGGAAAATCATGGACCATTCACCAATGCTCTCCCAAATTTGTCTTTCCTCTGATAGGAACAATCATAAGAATCATGAAACTTGACCTTAGCTTGTTAGTTTGTGGTAATGACATTGGGTGCATGGCTCCTGCAAAAGTACATGCATCAAATTAGTGCAAAACCCAGTTCTCAGCTCCTGGAGAAAAGGGGTCTCTCAACCATTCTAACAAACCCTCCTCTCCATCAAAATTGAATATTTTGACAAATCCTAAAGCCAATGAGATGCGGAAGTTGATGCAGAAGACTTTTTTTTTCTTCTACCGCATACATCTGAACAGACCAAAGGGAAGCATGCAATTGGAAAGTTATATGAAATAGTGCACTGCTGATCTCTATATAATCAGAAATTAAACTGCCATAAAAGAAAACATTGGCTGCAATTATGTCATTGTGCTGCAAAACTCCATTTCAACTTTCCTAGTAGTGTTTTAAAGAGATTTTAAATGGTAACTTGACTACAGTTAACATAAAGCAAATATGTAAAAGAAGCATGGTGCATACTTCCTGTTGCTTTCAAAAGCTTTTATGTCTAATTGCAGTTCATATGATCGAAATAGAATGTAAGAAATTGAACCTGGCTCGGTAAGGACTTGAAGGAAAACATGTACTTGGAACTTTGCATTTGTATCGAGGAGCAGTAAAGAAAGCAAAAGATAAAATTCAGAAGCAATGCCCCATTCCATTCCTGCAATACATGAAAAAATACAAAGCAAAACAAAAATCAGAAAATTACCAAAGAAGCAACTCAATTTATCAAATTCTAATTTCATCAAGAAATCAGCAGAGAGTTATGAATACAGGAAAAGCAGCATATGAGGAGCGAGTTTGAACTGGTAATACTATTGTTTGCAAAACTCCGAACCTTCTCACAGAAAAAGACAGATATCTATGCCATTAAACCAACAGCTCAAGTGTTAACTTCATACAGCAAGTAGGGATGTGGAAACTTCAGGTAAGCCTGATCATGGACAATTGGATGTGTACAGTGCCAAGGGAGTCAAGTATCTAGCTGAGTCCCCTGAACGTGAAACTTAGCCTTAGATTCATCAAAAGTTTCAATCCGCAGCAGACAAAGTTATTTGCCTTCCACTTCAATAAAGAAATCAATTAAAAAACAGACAAATCATTCCTAAAATCACAAAGCAGCATCATGGGAAAAACAGACCTGAAAAATGAAAGCTTTTGGTATCACTGCAGCCTAGCTCTCATCCCTTCAAACTTTTAATCAGCAGAAGGGAATGATATTATCTTCCATATTGGATAAGCAGTCCCCAAAATTTTCAAGCCACTATGCATCCAAAAATAAGTACCAAGAATAAGCTTATTGATCCTAAACAAAACACAGCATATCCAATACTAATTATCAGAAGCTCAGGGATATCCAACCATGAAAACCCAAGTTACACTGGAGATTGGAGAAGACATACCTTTGGGATTAATCAGCCAAGACACTAAAACCATCTGGAAATTGTTTTGTATGTAAAGCTGCATACCAAGAGTAAGAATATGTTTGAACTTTACAAACAATATCATCAGGAGAAGTTTGATTCTCAAATAACAATTCAGTTCAGTGGCCGAAGGAGCTGCTGTCCCGAGAAGATCTTGACTTTTGAAGGAACCTCGGAAAACCCAAGCAGCATTTTTGCATGAATAATCAAGAGAGATTCCTTGTTGCATTAAAACTGAAATGCAGTCCACAACAGAAAAGGCACCCTCTTTATCCAGCCACCAACTGAAATTACCAGCGCACTAGACAGGAAGAGCCCCTGAAGATATTGGCAAAAACTTCAATTAATCATCCTGTTCCCATTGGAAAACAATCATGGTAGAATATGGATTCTGGAGCAGACTCAGAAAGTCTCTAACATGGAGAGATTTACCAGAAAACACTGGACAGAATCTTGGGAATTTCTGACTAATTGGAGCTTGTACTTGTAGTAAAGGATCTGGCCAAAAGTGGATGTGAGAATAATCATCATCATCATCAAGAATACAGCAAAAGATACCTGGAACAACAACTTCACTACCCAATTTGTCATGGAAACAGATTAATTACCTCTCTCCATAAAATCAACTTTGCACTGCATAGATTATGCAATCCTCTATCAATATCTCCCTCATCAACCTTTCTCTGGGAAAGGCACACTAGAGGCAGAACCTATGGAATTGCTGTGCAAAAGACGTGAACTTATGGAACGGCAGTGCAACAAGGAATTGAGACAATAGATGCATTAAAATAACAACTATTCAACCAGAAAATAAGATCATAAAACCAATGCAAGGAATTAGATTCTTTGACTCATCCACCTGATAGGAATTTGTCCTGTGAATCACTGCAAACGTTAATCAGTCTTCTTTAACAATAATTTTATCATGGGCATCTTTACATCCCAGTTCCTCCCCTCACTGAACTCAGGATATGTTTGGAAAAAAATAATGTAAAATATCAAAAATTTGAAGCTACCATTGGAAAGAAATAAAAATATTTGTATGGGAGAAAAAGATAGAAAATAATCTCTGAGGACTTACTAGCTTTGATGAACTCTGAGCGGCAGCTAAGATCACAACTCCTTCATAGTAATGATTTTCACCTGAATAAATAACCAAGCAAATAGCTTCAATTTGACTAGTTGCAGCTATTTAGTTATTGCATACTCTTGGGTAAGACTAAAAGCTTGACAACTACTACTCTGCCTAAATTTGAGAAACAATATATGGTATCAAGGGATAGCATTGAGATTTATAAGTTTAGCATACCTTCTCAAAAAATGAAAATTCTTAGGATCAAACTGCCTGCCCATTAATTCTGATGCTACCAATGTGGCGAATGGTGGACCATTCGGGGCTGCCTTCTTGAGCATATGCCATTAAATTTGGACAATGGTTTATGTCAAGAGATTTTAAGTTCAACAGCCCATCCGGGATAACCTGCAGATTCTCACATGATTGTATGCTCAGCCTAGAGAGCTTATGAGAAATAGACCCATCTATCTGCCATGTTTGGAGCTCCGGGCAATTCTGAATATGCAATTCCACAAGGCAAGGAAACACAGCCATGCATTGCGTTTCAGTCCATTCCTCCAGTGTTTTCATTTCACATAATGTGAGTTTCCTCAAAGCTGGAAATAGTGTGACTGATTCTTCACCGCCTTGGCTGTTGCTTGCCATGTTGCTTCTGTCATGATAAAACTTGAGATCTGGGCAATCCTGAATATGCAACTCCTCAAGGTGATGAAACACAAGCTTGCTTTGCACTTCTGTCCATCCCTCCAGCCTTTTCATGTTAGTCAATTTGAATTTTCTCAAAACTGGAAATAGTTTGATTGATTCTCCTCCACCTTGGCTACTGCTTGCCACAGTGCTTCTACCATGAGTGCTCACTATATTTTTCACTTTTGACATTGCCTTTATATTGAGAACCTGAAGCATAGGTAAGAGTCCAAGGCATGAAATATCACCACATTCATCACAAGCAATTAATTTCATCTTCAAAAGACTGTTGAGTCGAAATGAATCACCGGAACCACTGGCATCCTTCACAATCCATGAGGGGAAGTTGCTTCCCTTATAATTCTCAATAGTTAAGCTTTTCAAGTTTGAGTTAGGCTGAAGACCTTCTAGAACACCCATATCATTGTTATAGTCAGCTCTATCTCTACTCCATACAAATTGCAACTTGATCAATTCTCCCTTATCTTCTAGTTTTGCTTCTCTAGCTTCTGATTGGGATACTTTCTCAAGGTTGCAAATTTTCAGTTTTCCTCTGAGTTGGTTCAAAGATGCAAGTTCTTTAATTTTTTTACCATCTTTTGTGCCGACAACAAATAGCTGTAAAGTCTGAAGAGAAGTTAATCTCCCAATCCCACTGGGCATATGGCTTTCTTCATTAAAATAAATATGCCTCAAGCTGACTAGCTTCTCAATATCACTTGGAGGCTTCACCAATGATCTACAGCTCATAAATCTTAAAGTCTGCAAATTGTAGAGCTTGGAGATAGATTCTGGTAGTCCCTGAATTTGATTTTCTGATATGTCAAGGTATTTCATATAATACTTCAATTTACCAAGAGATTCTTGCAACTCTTTTCTTCCAACAGCTGCTACTTCTAGTTTTAAAGATTGCAAACTTTCAGGGTTCAAAGCCTTGGTGCCGAAAACATCAACCTCCAAGAACAAAGACTGCAACCTTTGAGCAACACCTGATGGAATGTCTTGAAGGTTTCTATCAGAACTAACCCTCATATGTTGAATACAAGAACTCACCTTAATGGGGCGGGTATCCGGCCAAATACATGTTTCATATTTTGAAATAAACAATGCAAGATTATGGATCTCATCATGCATCTTGCAGGACTTGATGCGTCCAAAGTCATCCATTTCCACATCTTGAAAAAAATAATTGGATACCAAAGCATTGAGGTACTTGATGCCAACATCCTCTTCTTTTTCTGATTTGCTGTCATCAGATTGGTGAAGAAATCCTCTAGCCATCCAGAGTTGAACTAAATCATCTCCTCTGATTTTAGAACCTTTTGGAAAAATTGAGCAGTAAGAAAAGCATTTTTTCAAAGGTGAAGGTAAACGATCAAAGCTTTTCTTTAGTTTAGATAGAATCTCCCTTCTATGTGATGAATGCCATTCTGTATTATCTCTGATAGCCACCCACTCCTTCGCCTCAATATTATGGCTCAATTTTTCACCAATGACAGCTGCAACTAATGGCAAGCCCCCACACTGTTCTGCAATAGCTTTCCCAATGTCTAACAAATCGGAAGACATTGAAGTTATATTGGATGATCCCAGAATCTTCTTCTCCATTATCAACCAACATTCATCATTTGATAGCTTTTGCAGTTCATGCTTATGCATAGGAATTGTGCTCATTTCAGAGGCAGAAGCTAATACCTGTTTGTTACCAGTTGTTACAACAATGGAGTTCCCAGTAGTGTTCAGAATAAGCAACAGAGTAGAGAAGAAATGCTTCCAGCTACCAGGATCTTCATTCCATACATCATCAAGAATGAGAAGAAACTTTTTATTTTCTAACTTTTCTTTAAGCCATTTACTTATTGCAGCAATAGATTGCTTTGAACCAGCATTGCAATCAAGATATTCCAACATAACCATTAAAATCTTTTGTTCATCAAACTCCTCAGATAAACATATCCAGGCCACCAGATCATATAAATTTTCTTCCTGCACCTTCTGATATATTGATCTTGCTAATTCTGTTTTTCCAACACCTGGCATTCCATCTATGGAAAGGCCAGAGAGGCGATGTTCACTCCTAGAGGCAGCCCGCAGCAAGCTGAAAATTTTTGAGACAGCACGGTCCCTCCCCAAAACTTCAGCATTATCGGAGTAGGGGATTGTCTCAATAGGAGTTGCCCCATTTTGGTCTCTTCCGAGAGACATCAGCATGCTAATCACATTAGTTTCTCTTATAATGCTATCTAAAGACTCTTTCTTCTTCTTAATTTTGCCAAGCATAGATTTGGAGGGAGAAACGAAAGTAAGAACCTGTTTTATGAAGATTTTACTTTGGTTCCCTACTTTCCGCTCATGAACTTCATAATCATACTCATCCAGTAGCTTGACCACATCATAAACTTCAGATTCCACGTTCTGCAGCCAGTTCTTTATGTTAACATCCCTTTCTTGTACTTTCTCGGCAGCTTGAAGCACAGATTGAACCATGGTGAGTGAATCTCTCAGCCCCTCCATATCCTTCTTCAAATCCCTTGTTGCCTCCGTGAATCGTCTACCAGCAATCGAAGTAACTCTGGAAAGTGCCTCCTCTACAATCGGAGCGATGAAGAGGGTGGTGACAAAATCAGGCAACATTGTGCTAGTTTAGACCCAGAGAAAATGTTGCAGACACAATTGAATTCTGAGAGAGAAAATCAGAATCGTGACACGTGATCTGAGATGACAACCGTAAGTGGACTTCTATAGGGCTGTTGAAGTCAATTATGAGGAATAACCCCTGGGAAGCCCTTCTACTAATTAAGTTTGGGACCTTTTGCCCCTATCTTACGATTTAAGGCATGCTTAGTTAGAGATCAACTTTAGAAAATAATTAGAAATGTACTGCACAAAAAGCTAAAAAAATATTGTATAAAAATTAATAAAGTTTTTAATAAAGTTTTGTTTGATTATTAATTTTTCTACATTTAATCAGAAATTTATATAGAAAAGTTATTAAATAAATTATTAAGTGAGTTAAAGAGTTAAGAGAATAGTTTTTTCCTTTTAGAAGTGTATGAGAAAAAAATTTATCTATTAGAAATTATATTATAGAACTAAAGACTAAAAATATTACTTTTTATCTTTATTTTATTATGACACAGAGTGTTCACGATGTGGTTTGATTCAAATTTTAATATTTTTTAAATCAATTCAATTTTATTAGTTAGCAAAATTTTCAAACAAATCCAATTTATTATTATATGATAATTAAATCAATCCAATTTAAATCGGATCGGTGTGATTCAGTGAGATTGATAAGTTTTTAATACTATTAAATATATGTGATAATATAAAAAATTTTAACATTAAATAGAAAACATAATTATAAAATACATTAACATTTAAATCACTAGAAACTTAATAAAATGCAAAAATTATAAATAAGTTCTTATACTCATTTACAATTGTAAAGATTGAAAAGATTTGAAAATTTTTCTTGGTTTCATCACCAGAGGCTCAAGGATAATAAAAGATGATTTTAAATTTTAAATACAATGTAAGTAATTCTTAATTGTTAAAATTAGTTTTTTTCTTAATGCACCAAATGATTTAATCACATCTTTCAAATCCTATTAAAAGTAAATAAAATTTAACATAAATGTCATTAGGAATGATTAGAAGTATTCATAATTAAGATTTAAAACTCGTCAACCAAACAATATCTAAGAATGGTAGAATATCAAAATTAGATCTATTATATAGTTTTAAAATTTCTAGAATGATATTTCTTAAAGTTTAGTTAGAAAAATTATAATATTATTTTAAGAATAAATTAAAAATTTAGGGTTTTAAAAGTAGAGTCGTAGACCAATTTTGAGGGATAAGTTGTAAGTGAATTAAAAATTTAGAATTAGGGTTAAAGCATACGATTTAGAAAGGAAAATAAATTAAAGAATATGAGAATATTCTATTTTTATTTTTTAAATCAAGTTAATGGAGTTATTATCTTATAAAATAAGAAAAAAATTTTAAATTATTACAAAAATATATTATATTATGTAATTAAGTTATCTTTTAATTAGATTTATTTTTTCCCTTTTTTTTAAGAAAAGAGTTTCCCTATAATTATCATTATATTGGACTCACTTAATAACTTTCCCTACTATCTTTGTATTAATTTACTACTAAATATAACAAAATTAATAATCCAACAAAATTCTAACAAAATTTTATTACAATGTTGTACATATAATTTTAATAATTACAAAAATATTTAAATTACTAATTATGTTTATTTAAGTATGTAGTTTATGCCTTGAAAATTAGGAGAAATTAATGGAATTGGACTGAACTAAAAAAGGATTAAAAATGCTGAATATAGTATAGAGATTCGACTCTCCTTAGTCCATTAATCAAGTTTGTCAACACCATACCATCATCCAAATCGATTTTGTTACGATACGGTATGACACATAATATAAATCAAATTATATCATATATTATTTTGAATTCACCTTTTGAAACATATATTTTTAAATAAATTAATTCTAAACATATAGAATAATTCCTATTCCACATAACAAAAATAAAATTAATGTTTATAAATAAATTTGTAAACGAAGAAATAATACTATAAATATTTAAAAAAAGAATCGTATATATTATTTTTGACTTTTTTTATTAAAAAGGTATTGGTACAGTTATTATACATACCATGTAAAATTATAAATTTGTAATTTTACGTGGCATTAAATGAATATGTTATGATATTAAATAAGTATAACATAATATTAAATAAGTAGAAGTATATGTGTTTCCTCAAAAATCCTCAAGTAACTTCGTACGTATGAAATTTGGATGTAGGCATATCACTTACTTTTCTGAAAAGCAAGAAAAAAGGATTCCCCCAACAACCCTCTCCTTTCACGTGGTCGACCTCCGTCAGGATGGCTAAAAAAATATTGGTTTAATATTGAGTTCTGTGCCCTTTAGACAATTTGCAAGAGGGAGGGATGCCTTCCTGCAGAATGGGTTGTTAATTTGCCTTGGACAATCTCAAGGACTTTACTAATACTGTGAATTTAAGTTAATATATCCAAAATGAACTGAATGAAATGCAAATTAGAGTAAACTTGATGTTTATTGCACGAAAGAAAATCAAACAAGCAATTATACAAGCTAATTTGGGTACTTGAATGCTGAAAACAACTTAAATCTACTGGCATTTATGCTAAAACTGAAATATTAGAGCTAAGATAAACAATCACTACGAAACTAAAGAATTGAAAAATTGATGAGTTTTTGTGTAAGGTTGGCTGTGTGCGTTGAAAAATCTAAAACCTTTTATTTATACGCTTCCTAAGAATTGTCTCCCCGCTTCACTTGCTAGTTGTTCAAATCATAGATAATAACTTCTTCCTAAATTCTAGGGATTATTGTTTCTTTTAAATTCAAACTGCAACAAACCGGATAATTTTTATGTTCCAACCAATTTTACAGATATGTATCCCTTTAGTAGATCTAATCTCACCTTATCCATTAACATGTGGCATCACTAAAAAAAAAAAGAAGTAATTTATGGTGTAAACAATGCCTCCCAACACTTGATTTTATGAAAATAAATTCAAGTGTTTATAATTAAATAAATCACATGCAAACTCCAGCCACCAATGCCACATGTTAAACAACTTTCTAAGGTCTGAAAGAAGAGATCTCAAACCTTGAAGCCAACCTTGTAAAACTAAATGAATAGATTCCCCTTATGAAACAAACAAAAAAAAGCTTGGCAAAATATTGTAGCAAATTTCTTATAGATATAGAGGCAGACTTGAACGTAGTTTCCAAAATCAAAGATCAACTTTTCTCTTTCACAGCCTTTACAAATGAAGCCATTGTTGCATACTTAATCTGGAGTAGGTTAAAATCTGACATAGCCATAATTTAGTTGATACGATTGCTCACGGCCAAATCTAGACAACTTACAAATTCAACTCAGTACCTTTATTGAAACTCAAAAAATGTTAATTGGAAAAAGAAAATATTATGCAATTTCACCCAAATTTGACTCAGCCAAAATTTGAAATATCCAAATCTACCTCCTCTAGTGGATCTTATACTTCTGCTTTTAGATCGTCAAGTTTGGCTTGAACCAGATCTAACTCCTCCATAGTAACCACATCTGTCAGATTTTCCTCTTCACCTTCGTGGACCACCTCAAATCTGTCTACACTGATCTGCTTTTCTACAAGATAGGCCGCTAATTTTCTTTTGATTTCTTCCACGACCTCCTTCTTCTGGTGATTGATTTGTTGTCTCTTCATGGAATTTCTTCAATTTTTGGCTCCTCCTTTGGCCTAAAAGGAACAATTACTATAGACCGAAGGAGTTCATCGCAAACCTCCTTCATTGTGGGTCTAGTGAGTGTTGATATGATATTGGCAGTAATTTCAGCTGGTCTGCCATTATGGTCCATCCCAAAGAAGTGAATGGTCTCGATTTCTTCGTCATAATAATGAGCTTCCACCAAATTGGTGTTAGTCGCAAAAAGTTTATCATAAGCTTTCACAACCTCAATTTTGCAACCATTCCAGAATATCAATTTCTAGTGCAAAGTTGAAGGAACACATCAGCTAGAATGGATCCAATCTCTTCCAAGTAATGCATTCTAAGTGGCTACAATGTCAACTACAAAAAATGCACACATGAGGGTTCAATTTCCCACAGTGAGCTCCATTGGCAGAATTCCTCTTGAGCAATTTAGTCCATCTGTGAAGTCGCTAATCACCACTTCTGTCTCCATTAGATCTTTCAAAGTTTGCCAATTTTGTGTAACATACAAGTTGGCAACACATTGAGAGCAGCACCATTGTCTACCAGAACTCGATTAACTAGCATCCCATTCGTGTGAGAATGAATGTATAATGGCCTTATATGTCTGGCCATCCTCTCTTTTGGCTTCTTAAAAATAATTTTTTCCGTTGAAATCTCATTTTCATCCTCCTTTGTAGGGTTCTCAATAATTCTTTCCTTAGTCTGGTCTACTTGTTGATAATCTACAGATTTTGGTTCTCCTTTGGCTTGGAAGACCAAAGGAAAGGTAAGCACCAAACAAGACAAATTCACAAAAAAACTCACCAAATTGGATGGTTTTCTACTTTGCTGAATTCTTCGTTTCTTCTGCCACCATGAACATTGCTTTCAAGCCAGTTTCCTCACTTGTCTCCACAGTCAAAACTTGGGAAGAAGTTAGACTTTTGGGTTGTTTTTCATCTTCTGGTGATGTCTAACTTGATGCCCTATTCTTGCCTTTCAGGACCATGACGAATTTCATTCTCATTAGGCAATTGAGCCAGATCTGCCATGCCCCCCGAGTTCTCCATCTGTTGCCGGCGTCTCTTTTCTACTCTCTTACGTTGTAAGCACCGTCTCAAAGTTCTGGAATTCTAAGCCTTAGGGAACTTTGGATGAATCACTCGCTCCCATTTCTAGTTAGGAGATTTGAGCGGTGATTTCACCATCCCAGACCGCTCTACATAGCCAGATTTCACATCACTCTAGCTTGGACTAGTTTTCTGTTGTTTCAAATCATACCCCCCGTGCCTTCTTCCTCGTGGAGGATCTGATCTGGCCTAATCTTTGCGAGTTCTAGCCTCTTTAATGACCCATCTCAAGTCATCAGCTGCAAGTCTTTGCTTGGAATACGATCGATTTTTGTCCTTGATAAGGCTTTAGAGGTTTGCCACGTTCACTCCAACAAACAAGTCAGGAAACAAATCTACATCAAATCCCATTGTTTTCTTAGCCTTTTCTAGAAACCACAAAATCCCTCTATTGACCTTTTCTTGCAATTATTGTTGATTTCCTAGATCTACCACACATGATGCAACCTCTACTAATTCTAGCTGTGCTGGCCCACCAACTATTGGTTGGTTCTGTGGAGACAGATGTGGTTGATTGACTTGCCCTCTGAGCATTGGAGCTTATAGATTTTGGACTTGCTTGAGAGGATCCATCGCCTAAGCTAGCAATGGTACTTCTGGTCTGAGCTGATGCACCGGTTCAACCACTTGATCTGAAATAACCTGCAATGTTCTGCAACTTTCATCCCTAGTTTCTCGCATCACTCTAGTGCCTTTATCAAAAACCCATCTCAGTTTAACCATATATTGTCTTATTGGCTTTTTATGACGTCTAGAAGATTCTGCTTGACTCTCGACAAATTTCTGTATAGCTTGGGTCTGCTCTCTACATGCTAACTCCATACATTTAGTCAAGCTTCTAATCACATTATTTGATTCAGAAAAGTCACCCCAACGATTTGCTTCTTTCTCCTTAAATATTGGATTCCTATAGAACCCTTTTGCTGGAGATGACATTGGGAGAAAAGTAATAGGATCATTTTCACCTCAAAGTGGAATGAGTTGTCATTTGCATGTTCAACTTGTGGTGGCATAGCAACGCCTCTTTTTGGATATAGAAAAATGGATCTAGAAACTGTTGGTGAGACACAATGGCGTCCCACTTAGCATGCCACAAAATGATTGTTTCCTCGAAAACCCTCAAGTGGCTTCGCACGTGCAAAATCTTGATGTAGGCGTGCCACTTACTTTTCTACAAAAGCAGAAAAAAGGATTCTCCCAACGACACTCTCGTTCCATGTGGTCGACCTCCGTTAGAATGGCTGGAAGAATGTTGGTTTAAGAATGAGTTCTACGCCCTTCAGACGATTTACAAGATAGAAGGACGCCTTCTTACAGAATGGGTTGCTAATCTATCTTGGGTAATCTTAAGGACTTTACTAATACCATGAATTTAAAGTTAATAGATTCTAAATGAACTAAATAAAATGCAAATTAAAATAGACTCATAATAGACAGCTGCATCTTAATTAAATCTACCATATTCAAAACCAGATTAATCTATGTTTATAAATAGATCTGCAAATTAACCTACCTTAGATCTAGAAATATAAAATTAATTAATCAAAAAGCATGTACAAATAAAGATTAAAATAATATGAAAAACAAAACAAGATAAAAGTGTGAATGCCATTAACTTAAAATAACAATAATCAAAAAAGAAATTGTACCTTACAAAAATTAGAAAACTTGTTGTTCATTATATCAAATGCAATTGTAGAAGCGAAAACCATACAATTGACAATCTAAATTCTATAAAGTACTATGCTGAAAAAGGAATTTGAAAGCTAAAGGAATGATCTAGAAATATTGAAACTTATTTTGGATTTTGTGAAGAGTTGGCTGTGTATCTTGAAAAAATTCAGAAAGCTTCTATTTATATGCTTCTTGCAAACTATCTCTTGGCTGATCAGATCACAGATAACTTCCTCCCAAATTCTAAAGATTTCTATTCCTTTTAAAATCAAGCTACAACAAACCGGACAACTTTTATTTTCCCAACCAACTTTACAAATATGCATCCCTTCAGTAGATTTAATCTCACCTTATCCCTTGACACATGACATTATAAAAAAAAAATGCAATTTACGGTGTAAACAATATGATATTATGAGAGAACTCTTGAATGAAAATAGTTAATTATATAATAATATATCATATTACGAATTTACAATATCACATGACATTAGAACTATAATATTTTTGTTATTAAAAAATTAAAGTTTTAATTTGAAAACACTACTCTCCAATAATATTTTTTTTTAAATCAAGTGTTGAATTTGGTCTTTTATTTATGTAAATCAAACATGTATTTTGTTAAGGATACTCATCAATGACTAAATCAATCACACAAT
>BPVZ01000228.1:197717-208058 GCA_020521535.1 Rubroshorea leprosula | reverse complement strand
CATATTTAAGCTCATCGGAATCAGTGGCGTCCCGTCCACACGCTCCGATACCCAGCGCATAGAGGGCTGCATCTCTGTTCGTTCATTAAATTATCAATATTCTAATTAAGAATACATGCTAGATAAATCCATTAACAAAAGCAATTGATTAATACTTGGATATATTGCTGCCCCTTTTCATCGTAAACATATTTAAGCTCATCGGAATCAGTAGCGTCCCGTCCACATGCTCCGATACCCAGCGCATAGAGGGCTGCATCTCTGTTCGTTCATTAAATTACATATAAATTACATGAACCAAGCTCAAGCTCAAAGATGAAAACAATAGATATGTAAGGAGAATTAAAGGAAATTAGAAGGTATACCGCTCAGTGTAGTTGAAATCCGGCTGCAAACAAAGCGAGATTTGAGTCAATCTCAAAGAGAAAAGGGGAAGCAAATGAAGAGGATTGCAAAAAGTGGATATACCTCGGGGAATTTGTGAGAGAGAAGGCGCTGTGGATCGAAAGATGAAGAATCCGCCATGTTAGATACCGAATCCCTCAACTGGAGCTATCGACCCTTTAGCTATTGGATAAATAATGCTAAGAAATTCAATTAGACACCTGCAACAGAAGATTGCGTATTGAATTTTTTGTTGAAAATAGGCGATGAGAAGATTGCGTATTGACTTTTTTTTTTAAAATGGACAATGAAAAGATTGCGTATTGACTTAGCCGTTGTCTTCATGCACAAGCACTGTATCTGTTTACATCATAAGAAACAGTACCTCCTTGCGTTTATTAAGGTTTTCTTTTTCTTTTTCTTTTTTTTTTAATCAAGGTTTTTGTTAAAAAAAATATAATGTATTCCTGGATATTAAAAGTTATTATTATTTAACAATTTTTATTTTTAAATTTTATGTAATTTAGACTTTAAAATAAAATTTTTAATATTCAATATTATAAACATTCAAGTACTTACTCTCTCAACAAAGAGTAAGGTTTACATTAGAGAAAATAAAAACACACATACGTTTAATAATTGAAGGGCAGTTTAATAATTACACAATTCATGAGTACAACCAAGTTCAATGATTATTTCAGTGCATACTAATCTACTTCAATCAAATTATATTTAGAAAGAAAAAGCTAGAAAATAATTTTTTGAATGAGGCTAAGCAAATTATTCATCATCACAAATTACGCAAACTCGAATGGTAATTAACCAAGGGAATACTGCTTCTTAAGATTGGCTAAAAATACCGTTTCTGAAGAAAAATGAAAATTAAACATTCGTATAGCTACCAAAATAGAAAAAACAAAAGCTTGAGAAGAATCCAGCATGCCTTTTAATTTCTAAATCAACCCTAAAACACCCCACAAAAGTTTCAGAGTTCCATGGTTCGACCAAACTGCTAGTCACCATCTAATAATAGTGGATGACATGAGAAGCGTACATTACAGTAAACATCCCCTCGCAAATCAATTTCATCTTCACATTCTGTCTTCTCTCCTCCTTGGAGCACAAGTGATGATTTCGTCAACTCTGAGAATCATCTCAGCTGCCTCAGTTGCAGAAAGCAAGACAGCCTGCTTTACTTTGAAGGATTCAGAGATCCCCAACTCAGCCATATCTCCTGCCTGTCAATATTTAGAAACAGATGACCAATCCAAAAGAAAGGATACTTATTACGAGCTCATAATAAATTGTATTCAGGATTCTATTAAAATATTTGACTTCCAGTACTTACAGATCCGGTGATGACATCTACCCCTGCAGTACATCCTTCCTTCTGATGTTCAGCACGAAGCTGAGCTATCAACTCAGCACTGTCAAGACCTGCATTGTCAGCAATAGTTGTTGGGATGGCCACAAGTGCCCGAGAGAAGGCATCAATGGCATGAGACTTCTTTCCAGGAGTCTTCCGTGCCAGTTCATCAACTGCCTTTGCCATCACCATCTCAGGCCATCCACCTCCAAGCAGTACCCGGCTGTCATTGACAGTCTGAGACAGCACGCACAAGGCATCATGCAGAGACCTCTCAGCCTCATCAAGCACATGATGGCTGCAGTCAGAAAGTATAAGTCAAAATTTCAAAATACAATCCAACATCAAAGAGAGAAAAAAAATGTCAAAATACAACAACCCACAGAAGGAAAACATGGGTAAAATGTTAAGGAAATATACCTTGCACCTCTCAACACTATGGTACAAGCTTGGCCCATTTCAACGCCAGAAAAGTGGATCAACTTATCCTCACCAATCATAATCTCTTCGATGAGTTTGCAATGCCCAAGCTTAACAGACTCAGGATTGTCAAAGGTTGACGCAATATCACCACCTGTTACCAAAGCTAGACGCTCTATACCATCAAAATCAGCATGCTCAATTGCAAGTATGCCCGCATCGGCAAAGAGTTCCTCAGGGAAATTGTAGATCAGCTGCCTGTTAACAAAGCAGTTTATCCCGTGTGCTATGATTTTCTGCACCTTCTCTCTCATCTTTTCCTTCTCAGCAGCTTCAATCTCTGCAACCCTAGACATTGAATCAACACGAACACGTGCACCATATATCTTCACCTTATCTGTATCCATTGCAGTATTTGACACCAAGATCTTTGCATTCTCTATGCGTTTTGGTTGTCCAACACCTATTTTCTTGTCAAGAATGAATCTGAAAGCATAGATTCCATGGTTTAAATCACCAAAAATGCTAAGTGACTCCTTAAACCCAAAACATATGAGTTTGCACAAAACTCTGTTAGCAAATGATGTTTAAACTTTAAAGTGCACCCAAATTAAAAAGGAAGATAAGATTGTTTACCCACCCTTCATCTAAGAAGGAATCCCTCAATGAACCTCCAGGTTTCTTGATAATATGGATAGCCTCTAAGTTTGTGCTCCCCTGCAGTTTCCAACAGTGTTACTAGACAAACTCAATTAAGAAGGAAAATGAAAATTGGAATAAAGTAAATAAATATAAAATGAATGACTCTGAACCCAGTCTGGAATCTTGAACAGAATCTTGGAACATATTTTTCACAACCAATAACAAACTATATGTACCATTAGGTTTAAAACACAACCTTCTAACAACCAACTTAAAGAATAAAGACTATAAACCAAAGTTGTTAAATGGTTAAAAAATAACCATTTGATTGAGAAAAAAGATAAAATATAATCCCTAATATTTAAAGGCAGTAAAACACTTCTGGTGAATCTTAAATTATTGAAATCACAATAATCAACACCTTTAGCCTTAGAACAGCATCCACTGCAAGCTGTGCAAAATATTCCTTATCTTGTGAGAGAATTTTGGAACTCAGAGTAGTCATTGCAATCTTCATCAAGTCTGACTTGAATTTCTCTGGAACATTAAAGTGATATCATACATTAAGCAGCAAGAGAATTATCAAAATCTAGAACATAGACAACAATAAAGCAAGTGTGGACAACACTGCTAAAGTATTTATGGAGGAAAATTAAGAATATCAGGCAACACTACCTTCATTCTCTTTATTATCAACAACTTTCTCCAACAAAGCATCACGAGCACATTCTGCTGCCATCCGGAATCCTAGAGTTCAAACACATACATTTGACCTTTAATTAGGTAATGTTTCACACACAACTGAAATAAAATATAAAGGAATAGCAACCACATAGATTCCACATGAAACTACATTTCTAGTTCATGAGAGAGTAAAGATCTCTAAAGGCAATGGACAACAATCTTAAAACTAGTTATGCAAATAATTCACTCCAAGAAGGAAGCAAAATGGGATGGCGAGAAGGGGAGGAAGATAATAGGTTATACTCATAATTATAATGGAATTCCTTGATTTCTGAGGATTGATAGCTGTCATGTCTACAAAACTTACAACAAAAGTGGTGACAGAATTGAGATGCAGTGTCTCCTACTAAATTTCTGGACAACAGGAAATCAAACCAAGATTCCAATACTTCAAATGAAAGTGGCATGGCAGAATCTAATACCTAGATAAAGAGCTCCATTAATGATAAGATGAATAAATAAATACACCAGTAGAACCCAAAAGAACCTGATATTATTGTCATGGGGTGTATCTTGGCTGCCACCAGTTTTTCTGCCTCACGCAAAAGCTCCCCAGCCAAAACAACAACGGAGGTTGTCCCATCACCAACTTCATCATCTTGAACTTTTGATATGTCTGAAGCTCATATTAAGGATGGTGAACAAGTAACAAAATAAATTCCAGTCATGTAGAGAAGTCTGTTAGCATCTCTTACTGCCAAGATATATTTTCATCATAAAGACATGTATTCAGCACCCATAATGTCTAGTACAGAAAACAATTTAAAAAAAAAAAATAGAAGACCTGTTCCCACCTCATACAAGATTAATGAACACTCACAACCCAAAACATCTTGGTACATAGTAAGAATAACAGTGAAGCAGACAACACTTAGGTTAAGGATACCAACAAGGACTTTGGCAGCTGGGTTGTCAATATGGAGGGACTTTAAGATGGTAGCCCCATCATTTGTAACAGTGACCTGGTGTCCTCTGCCAGTTGATTGTAAGATTTTATCCTGCAAAGATATTTCAATCAAAAACCAGGCCACAACCTAAAGTAGAGCATAACAAACAATAATTTTGTCCTTAAACTTGTAAACAAAGAAACGTTACCATCCCCTTCGGCCCTAACGTTGTCTTAACCAAGTCAGCAATTGCCATTGCCCCAACAAATGACGCCTGAATGAGATTAAAAAAAAAAGATGTAAAAAATGCCATCAATTAAGCTATCCACAATGGCAAAACTGAAAGAAATGTCTCTCTCCAGAATCTTAAACGAAACGAGCCTCTTTTCATTTTTTTCTTTCCTTTCAAAACTAGATTATCAGCATAATGCATAGTGACTCACCATTCTGGCACGCTCCCCTTTCTCTTCGCTAGCTTCATCTTTAAGAATTTTCTCAATCTACAAAAATTAACAGGAAAATACAAGTCCAAAACAGAGTACAAAAGAGAACGAAATACAAAATCACCAAATTAATTGAGTATTGGGGAAATAACATACCGCCATGGACGAGGGTAGCTTAAAGCTCGCTGCTCAAACAAAGTCCTGAATCGAGAACAAGAACCAAAACCCAGTAAAAATCCAAAACCAAAATCAGGAAAACAGGAACCCTAAATGTGCATAACGAGCTGTTTCGTCTAAGACAATGTTCAAGACATAATGCTATCGTTAGCCAATAAATAAAAAAAAAAAAACTTGAAAACAGTTACAGATTCTCAGGCAACATAGAAACGGAAACAGAGGAGGAAAGAAAGAAAACCCTAGATTTAAGAAATCGTACCTGAGGAAGACGAAGAAGAACTCGATCCCGCCGGGAAACGGAAGCAGGGTTTTGAGTTCGGCTACGCAGTTCGGCTACGCAGGTTCTATAAACAGAGTGATATGGTGTTGATGAAGGTTTGGTATCAATTGATGGATTCTATTTCTAATGGCCACACGATGTGTTGACTGTTTGACTAGAGTGATCTTTTGAAAACTTGATAACCACGTGGAGATGTGTTATTGGTTAGCTACAATAGGTGTAGTGGTGTTGATTGGAGACGATCTCTGTGCCTTTATTTATTCAGTTTTGGTTCGAATGATGTCGGGGAACTCTCGCGACGTTTCGAGGGAGTTAATGGGCTTTAAAGTAGAAGGCCAAAAACTAGGCTTTAAAGTCCATCCGATGTTTCAGAGTTCAGTTCATATAAGCCCGCTCGGACATTTTCTCTTTATTTTGGTTTAATTAGTTTCTTTTTTGGCAATTAGTTTTTTCTTTTTAACTCAAATTTAAGTCATTGACCTAAAGTTTAACTAAAACCCCAATGGGATGGCACAATGGTTAAAAAGTTAAGATTCCATATTGAAGATTTCAAATTTCAATCTTAAGTCAAGTAAGAAGAGATTTGAGAATAAAAGAAAGTTATTTTTTTTATATAACTTATAATCAAATATAAAAAAAAAAAAAAAGAGCACTAACCTAATAATGGATTAAATTTATTGATAAGTAAATATTATACCATTTGATTTAGTATTTAAGTATAGTAAGCAACTTTTTTTAACATGTTTACAAAAAATTTTAAAAAATCATTTAAAAATTCAAACATTAAATCTAAGGATATTCTTATTTAAAAAGCAAACCACTTTACTCGAATATGCAGAATAAATATAATAAGCATTGAGATCTAGTCAATACTTAAATGATTTTAAAGTAAAAATAATTTATGGTATAATCATGAGTAAACCCTACACTTAAAAAGCTAGATAAAACTGCCCATATAAATGAAGGCTGAAAAAAAGAGTTATATATTAAGGCTTCTACAAGCAACCATTGATTGCATTACACACTTGTTATTACAAAGCCTAAACAAACAAGAGAATCACACTTTAACAGTGGAAACTTGAGCAATAACAATGGCGATACAGTCTATAGTGAATAAAGAATGTGACCTCGAGCTGAGGACTTACAAAGTTCTAGTAGTACACTCTCTGAGACATAAGCAAGCACCATTAACTCGCTCTAAATAAATAAGATCACCAGCAAAACTCAACTCCTCATCCACCTAAGCTAGATTGGTTATCCTTACCAATCCAATCGTGGATCCTCTTTTATTCTAAGTTCGTTTAGAAAGGTCTTGTGCTGTGGCCACTTGCCCTACCGCAAAGAATGGCATTCTTTGGGACAGGGAATTCATCCCTGAGTGAAGTTGATTCTGTATACACACGCAAATAAAGTTGCTGTCCGAGGTACTGCCTAGCCCAGTACTCGGACCTCAGGTTCCACATTCCTGCATTGTCTAGTGCCACATATATGGCAGTCCATGACTTGGGATATACCTGCACTCAACAGATTCCAAGCATTACATCTTGATTTTGGTCCTAATCCACATTTCATATTAGGGAAATTTCAGTTCTTACCTGAGTGGTGCACCGGAAAACTGCATCCCGGAGGTTGTACTGGTTCCTACTGTCAGTTGTCCATTGCCCTCCATCCATGCTGCATTTCAATATATGAATCAATTCAATCTAGCACAATGTACTAGATTACATAGGTAACAAAGTCATTACTACTTACCCAACAACAAAGAAAGCATAACCATCAAGGTGCCAGCTCTGTATAATATCCTCATCATTCTGAAACACGATTTCAGCGTAAGCTCTGTAGTCAGCTTGCAGGACTGATGTGTCAAGGTATATACCTCCACCAGTAGGATTGTCAGAGATGCTTCCAGCTCGGAACACTCCTCCAATCTTGAAGTAGTCGGCTAGCTTCATGGGAGTGTCTGGTGCTACATAGGATACACTATTGACAGCATATCTTTGTTTCCCATTAACCTGACCAGCAGAATTTGCAAGCCTGATGGTCTTGGTTGTGTTAATCAAACCATAGTGGTATGACCCCTGTGGGTTAGGCCTTGGTCCACTAGCTGAAAGGTTAGTCCTAAAACAAAACAACATAAATAATAATCAGCACGCCTAATAGCACTTTGTCATCAGTAGCATAGACATGAATTTATCAAGTACCTGATAGAACGGGCTTGATTCAAAGACCAGTCAACTTGGATGGTGGGTCCACCTGGGATTGGACCCGATACTGAACCAGCAGAGTTACTGTAATGGAGGACTCCAGTTGTGGTGAGTATCTTGGAGGTGAAGCGGGTGGAGACCACAACATAATAGTCATGTGCAGGCTGATCAGCAGTAACTAGGACAGAGTAGCATTGGCCAAGATGAACATCAAGGAAGGAGTATGAAGTCTGGAGAGTATGTGTTCCTTCCACTTCTACCAATTTCATCTTGTGGTTTTGAATGCGGAAGTTGAGGGAATTTTGCAACCCAACGTTGCATATCCTAAGCCTGTATGTCTTTCCTGTAAAATAAAATACAAGAAATGATCATGAATAACTGGCATTCTAAGAAAAAAAAACCAATAGTGAGATTAATGTGACTAAGAGTTTGAGCCTTTAAGTTCAAATTTCGAAATTAGTAAAAGGAATATCTCTTACTATATAACTATTATCATAACTACAATTAAGGGAGAAGAATTGATTCATAGTTTCATACCTTGCTCAACACTAAAGTAGGCACCACCAGGTCCTCGGCCATTGATGAGGATTCCATCAGGTAAAGGCAGCTTATGCCCACGATCCAATCGAGTCTTCAAAACCTAGACAAGCACAAACCAAATCATTATCACCCAGAGACATGCATGATACCACAAGCTTGGATCATATGGCATGCGACATGTTCGGTTAAGGACAAGCACACTTTATTTAGACTAAGGGGTCAGCAACTAGATAATAGTGTCTCAGGATATGATAAAACGTGGGAGGATCAGCAAAACCAGCTGTAAAGCATAAAAGCAGCGGCAGAGAATAGTCACGGAAATTTCAAGAACCTCCAAATGTTACCGACACAAACAATACCCAGACATGCCAGTTATCTTATCCCCCCAAACTAAACTTTTGAATAATATAAATACACAAATCAAGGGAAAGTGTGAGTGGTTGGCAAAAAAAAACAAAAGAGTAAAGTGGGTGTGGTGTGGGGAAGAGGCTATTATCACAAAAAGTTTTGCTGAGGACACTAATTTAACTGTTTGTAGTTTGTTTTTAAATAGTTAGTTATGATATTTACAAATATTTATTTATGAATTAATTTTAATTTTTTAAATAATAAATTTTAATTGTTTTATTAATTATTTTTAATAATCAAATTAAGATAAAAATTTGATAATTTTCAAAGTCTAAGACAAATTTAATGGTGACCATCACCATAACAGGGTGTGTGGAGGTTGATTACCGTGTAATTAGCCTTGTACCAATCTCCAATAAGAACAGTGTAATCGCCGGCGGGATCCGGGAAGGGAACTGGAATCAGCGGCCGGCTAAGGATTCTGATCCCACCAAACCCACCAGCAGCCTTGTGGAATACAAGAGATGGGAAGTAATAGAAGCTTCCTATTTGATCCTTCACTTGGAGAATGTATGTGAAGTTCTTCCCTGGTGGGATGGGGCATGTTGTTCCAAACACACCATCCTCAAATGAATTCCTCCTCTGCTGAATCCCAGCCCTATAATTTACCAAACATACACGAGAGTTACATAAAAAATCATATTTACATGATTCAGTATAATATGTTTATTCACTGGAATGGGAGCATCTGAGTTTGTTGCATGTTTTTGTAGCAGGGAAATGTAAAAAGCAAAATTCGAAAATAACCCAACTGCATCTAGGTGTCATATCTATATCCAGGCTATCCAGATCCACAGATTTCTTCCTGGATATTCTTGAATGCTGGACAGCTAACAGCTAATAAAAAGTGGACCATATTAATCATTGATGATTATGAGTTTAGGTAAAATTAGTTACTAGATTAGTTTACAATTCGCCCGTCAATTCTGCCATCAATGGAGTCTATTAATCAAAGCCTAAGTCGCTTTCTCATTACAGTTGAGCAGAGTACTTACAAAATAGACATTCATAACCATAGTCACGAGCTGAAACCAACACTAGGATCACCCATGTTAGAGAAATTTTACAGTGTCACCGGACTGCTTTTAACATGGTAAAAAAAAAAGATTAATATGACACCTTTTCTTGAGATTTCTAAAGTGTCATTTTTCTACTTACTGGAATAATGTGTTGCCTAATTCAGGTCAGCTTCGGGCAGATCTACACAATTGACAATACCCATAAGAAGCACATGGATGCTTTTGTTAGAAGGCAAGCCCATATGCAATCAGACCAATCAAACATTCTCCAAATCCACAAATCTTTTTGAAAAGAAAAGTAATGCAATGCTTAGTGATTAAGTTCGTGTTCCCTGCTTTTTGTTGACAGAGGAAAGCTGTCTCAAATCATGGACATATACCCATGTGGGATGTGGGGAAAATTTTCAGTATATTTGAATTTTTTTTGGTGAAAAGACAAAGATCTTACCAGGAAAGAAGAAAAGACTCGTTTAAGCTGTTAAAGACGTTGATGAAGAGATTATCATTAGTAACAGCGTGAATATCAGGACCCGGGAATTGCCCATTGATGAGTATGCCCTGTATCAATCACAAGCAAAGAAGCATTCTTTTTTAAGTCAAATTTAAGAGTTTAAAATCAACCGGATCAGTAAAAAGAGTAAAGGTGAGTTAGTGTCCATTAAGTCAAGGAGCTCAACGTCCCTAGAAAGCTAAGCAACCATCAAAATCAAACGGCGGTGTGGACTCACTCACCTGCTGTCGAACTCCAAGTGGGTAGATGTCACCGTATGTCACACTCCAGTTATAGAATCTGTAGGGATCATCTGCCCCAACAATGGCAAAGACAG
>BPVZ01000228.1:174536-185959 GCA_020521535.1 Rubroshorea leprosula | reverse complement strand
AAAAAAAAAAAGGGAAGAAGAAGAAGTAAATCATAAAAAATTGTGAAAAGACAAGGTGTTTACAGATAATGCATTGATAGCATGATTGCCAAGAAGCTGCTCCACATGTCGCAGAACAATGCTCAATGCTTCAAGTGTTGCCAGACCCCGCATATCAGAGGGCAGATCTACCCTTGGTATGTTTCTTGTGTTGGCTGAAGATGCATTTGGCTGATATCCTAGATAATGCAGTGCAGAGCCAATTAATTTGTGCAATTCCTTTTCCAGCACAGTGTCAACAAATACATTTTTTAAGCTTACCATTTTGTGAGAGTGCCTCTTCCATGTGGGTAATAAAGTCAGAAAGGGTACGTAGAGAATCAGGAATAGGCTGAAACATACAAAAGTATTAAAGATCAATCCAAGTCATTATCTTAGATAAAAGCATAAAACCCAAAAAAATCTATTACCGAATGAAATGAAGGAAGAGGTACTGCCGCTCCAGTCGTAGGAATTTGCATAACTTGAGGTGAGAACTGAAATGTATGACCAGGAGGTGACTGTGCTGACTGTGTCTGATTTCCTGTTTGGCTCTGATTACTTATGCTGCTATGTGAACCATCTGTTTCATTTCTTTGAGGAGCCTGAACAGAATATTGAAGAATTACATTTGCATAAAAACACTTTATTCCTCAGATGATTGCCTAGCAAGCAAACAACACTCACCGAGGTTGATGATTGTGTACTATTAGAGACATTAATTGTGGGCTGGCCACCAACTCCAATAGAGTTCAAAAATGCCCCAATAACCTACAAGTCAGGCAACAAATCCTGAATAAAAATCTTCTTGTTGTTCACTAATTGGGCACCACATTCATCAATTAAAATGTAAATAAATTTAAGCACCACATTTAAGTATCTCAGATTAAGACCCACAATACACTATGAATACAAGAGGTAAAGGACCCTACCTGAGACATGTCTGGAACAACACCTTCACCTTGATCTCCAAAATTTAAGGTGCCAAGAACTACACTGTGCGAAATTTGCCCAACACGATTACGGCCGCTGCCAGCACTACCGTCACTTCCTGCCAA
This sequence comes from Rubroshorea leprosula, assembly GCA_020521535.1. Lineage (NCBI taxonomy): Eukaryota > Viridiplantae > Streptophyta > Magnoliopsida > Malvales > Dipterocarpaceae > Rubroshorea > Rubroshorea leprosula. Next base: position 184,883 of record BPVZ01000228.1, on the reverse strand, counting down.
TTTTTACAGAACACCATTTTCTCAACTCAACAGTTACAGAGGTTGCTTTCAACAACATGCTCAGAATTGCAGGATCACCAACTACTATAATCTAATAATCAATACCTCGATTGTTGCTATTCCCATTTGTCTCTCCAGTACCTGCACTAGATGAAACTTGTGGTTGAGCCAGCTGCCTTTCAACCAAGTGTAATGTATCTCCATTCTCAACATCTAATAGACGGTCAAGGATTTACACTATAAAATAACTATGATATGGAAAATGGTGAGAACCCAGAATCTGAACTGGGTAGTCTCACAATAAACCCAAAATTCGAAAAAAGGGCTATGAGTCAATATTAAGGAAACCAAACTAATTACATAATTAATCAGACAGCTAAAACTTTTATTCAAATAGGTAACAAAAATGACAATTATAGCTTGTTAAACCTTACTCAGTTTGTGCAATAAAAATGATTAAAAAAAAAAAAAAACAGAGATAAACATAGATCAATGTTTCAACTTGCCCAAACTTTCAATGAGGCATCCTTTTACCAAAAAGAAAAAAAAAAAGAAAAAAGAAAAAGAAAGACCATAGAAGTAAAAAATACTGCAGAGAGTCAACCCAACTGCTTCTTATCTCTATTGATTCTCATGCAACTCCGCTTGAGCATATTATACAACTGTATTTAATTCTAATACGGTTGAGTGTCAATAACCCACATACATTCCCACTGAAGAAATTTCAAACAAGCCCAAATACAGAGTATTACTCTGTTCCCTGGCCACAATTTTGTTCATCCCAAACATAGCATTGGGCCATTGGCCAAAATCTTACTAAAAATGTACTAGTTGGGAAAAAACTGCCTGTGCTATCAGTAGTGACGTCAAAGGGAACAAGCCAAAGCAAATCAAAGTGTTCTGCTAAATAAGAAGAAAGATACGATATTCAGAGAGTGGATGATCATCCTTCAAAACCTTCCCCCTGAAAATCAGCCGTTGCTGACCCACTGGGATGCCCATTTTTTCAGCTATTTTCTCCTTGAATAGTGAAACCAGCATCTGAAATTATTCATGTGACAAACATATAAACTAAAAGCACAGTGAAAAGGGAATCTCCTTAGAAGATGAAAATGAAAAAGAGAAATTTCTGGGGATGCCCTTGCTCAAATGAAAATGCTTACATTTTTTTCGACTTGGAAACTAAAGATCTGAGAGTCAAGTGTCTTAATCTTGAGCTCCACACTTGAATTTGAACTCCCCCAAGAGATATTGTTTGTACTTGAACCTTCATTCGAGTGCTGTTCCGCCATGATAGTTCAATTATAATAAATGTCTGCAACACAAAAGGAGAAGTACTATCATAATTTCCTTCAAGATAAACAAAATCCGATCCAATCCAAATAAAACTTATTTCTTTTAGTAATAGGAGTATTGACAACAGCAAAAAGGCTAAGAGGCTCCTAGGAAAGATAAAGACACACACACACACACACACACATAACAGGTGACATGAAATGGTTTACAGAGATAATTCTAATCTTCTGAGGAACTATAAGTAAGACAAAAAGGATTTTACCTCTTAAAAGCAAATCAACGGAATTGTTGAAGCACACAGTTTGATGAAAGGGCAATATCTCTTAAAAGAGAACATGATAAAAGGGCAATGTTGTCTTAAAAGATAATTACTCTCTCCATGCATTTTTAGTAGTCCTAATTTGACTTTTTGACTTTTTGGATATAAATTTCAAATGAAATTTTAACAACTTACATGAACAACAATTGAAAAGTTTTTTTGTCCTATATGAAGTTCTTGTCAAGTATTTTTACTTGATCAAAGAAAATTTTCAATTATCATTCATATAATATGTTAAATTTTCATCTAAAATTCATGTTCAAAAAGTTAAAAAGTCAAACTATGACCACTAAAAATTAACAGAGGGAGTAACATTTAATAACTAAATATGCTTAATATATAGAAGGCAAATCTTCTCTTTTGTCGTCCCAACAAAAACATGGAATGACCCTCTATTTCAGATAGACTGGGGCTGTGGTTATGCAATTCTATCCACCATAATCCATAAGTCAACTAAATCATGATTCCCAGCATTTTAAAGCACAGACTTCCACTAGCCTATATGTTTGCCTAACAGGTCATCATCCATACCTCCATCACCCACACTAATAATCATTTCTCTCCCACGACTAATTCCTTGACAGAACAAATATAATCACTAAATAAGAACAATTAAACAAGTAAATGCAAACTCAAACAGTAGTAAGCAGCATGCAGCTGAAAAATGCTGGAAGCAGGGGATACATCAAAACAAACCACAAGACCTTTCAAATCCTTATGCAGTTGTAGCTTCAACAGCCAACAAAATAAACTCAGAGAAATGAAAATCCGGTAAATCTAGCTATTTCCAAAACATGGGAAACTGCATCTAAAGTAAAATTCATCCATGATAAACACAATAGTTTTTTTGCCTGGTTGACAACATAGAACACAATGAGACAACTAATACAAATTTAAGTTTCCTACTTATCCAGAGAAATGTCATGATGTTGAATTTGCATTTTTTATGTGATTATAACTTATGAGAAAAAGAAGAAGAAGCAAAAAAAGTTGCCCGTTGCACTAGCATTGGTGCACTAGCATTGGCCTCAAAGGTTTTAAGAAACCATCCTAAAAATGAATTGACCAAAGGAATAGAGTAAATTATCAAATACATCCACTGCTGACTTCCTGACTACTTCTAGAAATTACATAAGTTGGATCAAGAGAAGGTTGATAACCTTCATCCTTCATTTGTTTGCTCAACATTCTTAAATCTTCACATATTTCTTTAATCTGAGGATGCATATGGTCTCCAACAACAAAAAAGTTGCCCGTTGCACTAGCATTGGTGCACTAGCATTGGCCTCAAAGGTTTTAAGAAACCATCCTAAAAATGAATTGACCAAAGGAATGGAGTAAATTATCAAATACATCCACTGCTGACTTCCTGACTAGTTCTAGAAATTACATAAGTTGGATCAAGAGAAGGTCGATAACCTTCATCCTTCATTTGTTTGCTTAACATTCTTAAATCTTCACATATTTCTTTAATCTGTGGATGCATATGGTCTCCAACAACAAAAACATGAACACCACCTTTCAGTTCAATCCAGCTACAACCAGGATCCTTACATACCCCACGAAGTCTCATCATCCTCCTGACCCTCTCCACACCATATAACCTACCCAGAGCAGTATAAATACTAGACAACAGCACATAAGAAGATGATTCTTGAGAACCCAACTCCATTAGTTTCTTACCAGCATAGACTCCTAATTCATAGTTGTGATGGTTCCGACAAGCACTTAACAGAATATGCCATAAGCACATGCCATGGTCTATTCTAGCTGATTCAATAAACTCCTCAGCTTCATTCAGCTTTCTTGCACAGCTCAGGAGATCAACCACACAAGTATAGTGACGTACCTTTGGAGCAATGCCAAATTTACTGGACATCATTTCAAAATAAATTAGATGTCCATCCACCAATCCTATGTGGCTACAAGCTGATAGAACATTAACAAATGTAAAATAGTCTGGCTTTGTGCCCTCAATTAGCATCTCCTCAAAGAATTCAAGTGCTCCATTGCCATGGCCATTCTGAGAAAGCCTAGATATCATTGCATTCCATGAAATGACATCTCTCTCCAGCATCCTCCTAAATACAAAGTTTCCATTTTCCAAGCTCCCGCATTTTGCATCCATGGTGGAAAGGGCACTTCCAATTGGAACTTCCAGACTAAATCAATGCTTAATGGCACAGGTATGGATTTGCCTCCCTTGATCCAAGGCAACCATAGATCAACATGCTCTCATAACACTGGCCATGGTTAGCTCATTGGGCATAATCTCCTCAATCTGCATTCTAGCACATAAACTCAAAGCTTCTTCATTCTCTCCATTTTGCATGTATCCTCCAATCATGGAAGTCCACAAGACCATATCATGTTATTTAAGATAATCAAATCACTTCCGGCCATCCACTGTGCTACCACATTTTGCATACATATCAATCAAAGCTGTCATAATCTATATCTGTGATTCACATACCAATTTCAACAAGTTCTCATGCAGTTGCTTTCCCTGTTCAACACCACATACATCAGCACAGGCATGAAGAACTCCAACAAGCGTAAACTCACATCATTCCAGAAAAATGCATGGTTGAAAACAATTTTAGTGCCTTCAGTGAATCACCACTTTGAGCATATCCAGTGATCATAGCAGACCATGTGATAGAATTCTTATCACCTGATAATTCAAATGTCTGAAGTGCATCATCCAAGCTCCCACATTTCACATGCATGGTAACAATTAAACACAAGGGAATGTATTTGTCTATCAGTATCAATAAATTTAGGATCTACCAATGCATTAAGGACACTACTTAAGATATACCCATTTTCTTTCTCCCCTTCACAACACAGTGATCCAAAAAGCTCCACAACCTCCCTAGCAGACCTCAGCATTGTGTACCCAGATATCATCGTGGCCCAAGAAACCAAATTCCTCTCTGGCATTCTATCAAACACCTTATGACTCTGCGAGAAGACCCACTTTGCAGTACATACTCACAAGTGAACTCCCAACAAAAACATCATCAAAGCTGTCAGTTTTAATGCAAGAGCATGAGCTTGCTGCCCACTAAAAGCATCTGACACGTTCAAAGCAGCAGTAATAATGCTAGCAAAGATGTGAGCATTAGGTAAGGCATTCTTGCTTCTTATCTGCTCAAATAGTTACATGACAAAAGCTGACCTTGCAGAGCCTTGTTGAGAGTATCCATTTATTAGACGGTTCCATGAGACAACCTTTTTATTTTGTATAGTTTCAAACACAAGCTTGGCTTTAGTCAAGCTGCCACATTTGGCATAGAAGTTTATGAGGCTGTTTGCAAGGTAAATGCACCAAAGGGACCCAGATTTTATGATTCAAGCATGCAAAGAACAACCTCTAGAGATGCACTGCAGAAGCTCATTGAACACGAAAAGATACCATGGTAGAAGCATCAAAAACTATCTATTTCCACTGTCAAGTCAACTGACTCTTAATTATCTTGATTCTTAGCATCTAAGGCACACACTCCACTAGCCCTAAACCCATTTTGAATTTTCCACAGCCTGAAAGCTCACTATCGATACCGTAATTCTCCACATACTACATTCCTAATTTTACTTTTACTTCCATAACAATTTTTTTTTTTTTTTTGGACTGCATAAAAATCTAGCCATATCCTCCGACATTAGATTCACGCAAAATGCAAAAAATCAGCATCAGAAATCAAATCCATTGTAAAAAAAACAAAGAATCAAGTCACGTATAATGAAACATTTGATCATATGAGGAACAACAGACAGAAAATTAAAAAAAAAACACACACACACACAAACACGCACCTAGATTACTATCAGCCCATGAAGAAATTGAATCAAAAGCAAACACATCAAGAAATATTGAAGATCGATTCTGTTTATACAAACAAACTGATGCAAAGTATTGATAAGTAGAGATCGGATGGAGGAGGAGAAGGAGGACGGACCTTCCTGGTACAGGGCAGCTGAAATCGGAGTCGAAGAGAGAGGAAAGGAGATGTGTAGGGTCTTCTTGAAGCGCAATTTAAAACAAGCTTCTTCTGGTTCTCAAAAGGTTTCAACAAATGGGCCGCGCTGGCTGAGCGGGCTAGGGCGACGGGTTACCAGTGCTTTCCAGAAAGATCTAGATCGATCAACGGTGTTGTGCGTTGCGACGGAAGTCACTTCCCCGACGTCGTTTTACAGCCACCCCGTTACATTTTTTTCCTTTCCTTTCCTTTCCTTTCCTTTCCTTTCCTTTCCTTCCGGTACTTTTTTTTTTGGTTAAATTTCCATTTTGGTCCCTATACTTTGGTAATAAACCTTTTTTTAGTTCTTCTACTTAAAAAATCTCTTTTTAATTTCTAAGATTTGAAATTTGACTCTTTTTTAATTCTTTTATTAAGTTTTGCATATATGATATATTAGACAACAAAATTTTCAAAGTAAAGGAACCAAATTGAGGTTATTTTTAATTCCTTTATTAAGTATTTACACCATAAATTATATTTTTTGAGTGATGCCACGTATTAATGAATAAAGTGAGATTACACTGAAAGAATACGTATCTGTAACGTTGGTTGGGAAGATAAGGGTTATTTGGTTTGTTGCAGCTTGAATTTAAAAGAAGCAGAAATCCTTAGAATTTGAGAGAAGCTATCCGTGTTTTGGCAGTCAATAGACATTTTGCAGGAAGTATATAAATAGAAGTTTTCTAAATTTTTTCAAAACACGGCCAGTCTTATATAGAAACTCATCAAAATTTTAATTTTTTAATTTCGTAGTGATTGCTCACTTTAGTTTTCAAATTTCAGTTTTAACATAGATCCTAGTAGATTTAGGTTGTTTTCAGCATTCAATTACCTAAATTAGTTTGTGTAATTGCTTCTCTAATTTCCTTTCATACAATAAACATTAAGTTTATTTTAATTTGCATCTCATTCAGTTCATTTTGGATCTATTAACTTAAATTTGCGGTAGTGGTAAAGTCTTTGAGATTATCCAAGGTAGATTAGCAACTCATTCTGTAGAAAGGTATCCCTTCCTCTGGCAAATCATTTGAAAGACGCAGAACTCAATTTTAAATCAACGTTCTTTCAGTCATCTTGATGAACGGTCGATCGCGTGGAAGGAAATGGTCGTTGGGAGAATCATTTTTCTTACTTTTCATAAAAGTAAGTGGTATACTTACATCCAGATTCCGCATATGCAAAACCACTTGAGGATTTTTAAGGAAACATTAAGTTTTGCATATATGACACGTTAGATGACAAAATTTTCAAAGTAGAGGAACCAAATTGGGGCTAAAAAAGTCTCAATTTGGTTCCCCTGCTTTAAGAAATGTCTCTTTTTGATCCCTCTCCTTTGAAATTTCTTTCATATAATGTCAAAATTTAATGAAAAAACTAAAAATGGGTTGTATTTCAAATTTTATGGATTAAAAAGAGATTTTTTTTAAGTAAATGACTAAAAAAAAGCTTTTTATCAAAGTAAAGGACCAAACTGGCGTGTTAACTTTTTTTTTTTTACTTCGCCTTTTTATCCGGTTTTGGTTCTGTTTTTGGTGGGAAAAGTGAAAACTGAGCTGAGAGTTCTGGGTTGGATCAAATAATTGCACCCCGGCAGCCCAGTATATATGCGTCTGGGCCAGATCCTGTCCAAGTAATTGAAATATGCGGGGCCCGTTCAAGATTACAATGGTCTAAAGCCTCAACCTTGAAGCTTACTTAAAAAGTGAGTCATTTTTTTATTTTTCACTTTCAATATTTAACAAAGGACCGTGGAAGGAATTAAAAGCATGAATCACTCCAAACCCCAAGAGTTGATACATTAGTAAGATGTGTTACTTTATAGGTTTTTTTTTTTATTTTTTTATTTTTTTATTTATTTTTTTATGTTAGTTGCACAATATGAGGTAATTCTCTCATAGCTCTTATCCTATCTCATTTACATGTCATGCGATTCAAATTAAAGATTTATTATTTTCAATGAAAAAAAATTACTAATTAAAAGATTAATTTTCATAAATATACTATATTAAATATGAAACTATATTAAATATGATAAATATATCTTTAAAATCATTTGATAAGAGGTTAGTCTTAAAGTATATAAAAATTAGTTATGAAATATGCTTACATAAATAAAGAATAAAAAAAGAAGCTACATCACTCCAATTATTTGGGACTAGGTCAGCTTTGATTTGTTTTAGTGGTGGGGAGCCATTGAACATTATTCCCACCTACTGTCAAACCCACATGCCCGACCTAACAAAAGTTGATGTAGATATATGCCTTTTAATATTTGGAGTTATTAATAGTTAGTAAAACGTCATTATCCCAAGTAACCTCAATTCCGAATGTTACTCCAATGCGATATAAATGCAAAAATACAATTATCCCTTTTTTTTCTTTTTTTATTTTTGCCAGAAAAGTCAATTATCTTTATGCAACCAATAGAAAGGGGTGGAAGATTGGGATCCAACTCAGCTCCACAGAGCCACAACTGGCTATCATAAGATGCATTGACTAAAAGTGTGCTAAATTATACTCTAGTCCTTCATGCAACCAAGTTTATTAGAGTTAGTATCAATCTGATTAATTAAAAATAATATGTATCAAAGCAAACATGTTTTACTGTTTACACAAAAAAAAAATCAATTCAAGGTATATTTTAATAAATCATGAATGTGAGAAAATTTATTAATAGTATTTTTATATATAATTTTACCAAGATTCAACTCTTTCTTTATATAAATTAACTTAATAGGAAAATATTATAAGTTTGCATTATAAAAAAAATAATAATAAATATCTTAAAATTATATCATTTTAATAAAAAATATTAAAATATCTTAATTATTTTAAAAATAAAAATGAAGATACTTTAATATTTTTTATAATATTTTATTAAAATAATATAATTTTAAAATTTTTTTACATAATTTTTTTATACAAATTTAATTGATAAATATTAATCTTTTCACTTAAAAATACATTTTTATTATTATATTTTCAGACATTTTATTTTCTTGTAGGACAAACTTAAAAAAAGAAAAACTGTCTATGTTACAGCAAAACTGCCATCATTTTTTTTTCCCAACAAACTATCATAATCGGTTGGTTTGGCAGAGCCGCACCAGCTCTATCGTGAAATTGTCGTTATTGACTTATATGCGAATAGCACCAAATTAAGAACAATATTATTAAAATTGAAGTTGGGGCCGGTGGGAAAGTTTATTAAAATTGAGGTTGATTATGACACAGTAACCGATATCAGGATTTTTTAGGGTCAGAATGACTTTTTTTTTCTTTTTTTTCTTTTTGGATCTTTGGTCAGAATCATGAATTAGTCAAGCTCCTCCTCCACGCATAACTGCTTGAAAATTTTCTCGCCTCAGGCCACGGTAAAGGTCTTATCGCTTGCACTTAGGATAAATCTAAATACTATATTCTAACATGTCATGTCAAATGAGAGGTTAGGATAACAAACTAAATTGCTAAAAAAATGTATGTAAGTCTAGCGGCAAAAACCCCCCGTTTGTCCTTCAATTTTTTGATTTTAAGGTATTTTACCCCTCATATTACAATATATGAATTTTTACCATTTATATTTTTTAGTTTAAGAAAATAAAGCAAAATTTAACGTCGAAGGTCATGTACAGCATGTGCACCGTTGGCTTTCATCATACATATATATGTCAGTATTAATTTAAATTTTTTTGACATGCTAGCAAGTCCAACTTAGACCCTTGTAAGCGAGAACTCTAACCCCAACAATTTTAGCGTGTAGACCTTACTTGTTAACTTATAATTTGAAACAAAAAAAAAAAGTCAGATGAATGCAATTGATCTTGCATTCCGAAAAACTACAACAATAAAATATGTAACAAAATGCCTGAATAAAAAATCTAAAACCAATAGCGTGGGTTCCTTCGCACCCAACACACCTAATTTGTGGGTTTTCCTCCGCGAAGATCATCGTTATCCATACAGGGGAGGTTGTGTGGATTAGCAACATGGTATGGATCATCTTGACAGAACAAGCAACCGGCATAGTCGTTGATTCAACCCGCTGACAAGCTCACATGTTGCTATATAGAGCACTAGTTTCACACGTTTCCCCCTAGCCAAGAGCGAGTAGCGCATTGCTTCGTGGGTCTTCAAAGGTTCCCCAAGCGAAATGGTAGCATCTAGGGCTTGATTAACATAATTCACCTTTTGGACCATATAGGATCTGAAATCAAATGTGGGTTTTTGTGGGTCTTGCTCTTCTTCCTTGATGGTATCTTCCCTAGTAAGGACAGAAGAGATAAAAGGAACAGAAGAAACAAGATGGGATTTTGTTGGGAAAGCCACCACTGGTAAACCGAATCTTTTAAAAGGACCAAAAGTTGAGGATGTGGGTATGGGTATGGATCTGGATCTAGTTGCTTGGTTAGAGACGAAGCAGGTCTAAACCCACAAACATAGATTCACAGTGCTCATTTTCATATGGGTTTTCTCCCTTTTACTAGTTTGTTTCACAAGAAAATCGCTAAAGGCTTTGAAGAGGGAGAATCAATGAGCAGCTGCCTTGTAACTTATATTTGTGGAGATTGAACTAACAAGGGAAAAATGTTTTCAATTGGCAAGTAAAAATAGTACCAAATTTAGTGGATTTCCCAGCTTTGTTCCATTTCTGTGAATCGATAGAGATTGGTTGAGATGAATAGATTGGTTAAGATGTTTAGGTCTACA
>BPVZ01000228.1:158258-172667 GCA_020521535.1 Rubroshorea leprosula | reverse complement strand
CTTTTCTTATCCACACACAGGACAAAGATTTGGAGTCACAGAATTTGTTGATTCAAGCAGCTGTGGAGATAAATCTGTGAGCCAGGTATTTGTCTCTATTCATGATTAACTTTCCATATTGAATTGCTAAACTATATTTCAATTGAATCTTGAAACACTAATTATCAGCTGTTTTTTTTTTTTTTCACTGTGAACAGGTGATCAATGAGATGACTGGTGGGGGGGCAGACTACTGCTTTGAATGTGTCGGTTTGTCATCCTTAGTGGAAGAAGCCTATGCTTCCTGCAGAAAGGTCTTTATTTCATACTTTCGCATGCATAGACATATTCATTCACACCATGCTCCAAAAGCACATCCTTTGCAAATTATTGTACAAGGATACCAGATGTTGTTGTCAACATCATGTGCATATTTTCTGTGTATTAAGTCATAGCAACACATTCTAGAGCTTTGCATCTTGAACTGGACTTTTAGAGTTGGAAAGAAAAAAGAAAGTGACTGATTGAATACATTCAAAATTGAGTTTGACAGTCTGTCCTTGAGTTTCACATGACTACATGAGAATTAAGTTGTGCAGGAAATATATTTATTTCAGGCTTTCAACATATCTCACGCTTTCTATGATCTTGAAACCCATAATGTGTGCTTAGTTTGAGCACCATAAAATGTAAGGTTATAATGAACTTTCCAAAATACAATCTTCCATAATGTCTTACACTTTATATTATGGTATATACTTCATTTCTTCTCTTCTGCCAATGATCTCATATACAGCCTGGCCTCTAGTGCATTTTTTTAAATATATCACATGTATACCAACCTTCAAGTGTTAAATACAGGGTTGGGGAAAGACGATTGTTTTAGGAGTGGACAGACCAGGAGCACAATTGAACTTCAGTTCTTTTGAGGTGCTCCACACTGGGAAAACCATTACAGGATCCCTATTTGGAGGAATCAAAGCTAAATCTGATATTCCAATTCTCCTGAAACGCTATGTAGACAAGGTAAAATATTTATTTATTATTTACTTGTGTTTACTCTCACATTTATGAGGATCTTTCATCATGGCTTGTTTTATGGTTTACGATGTTTCGTAAGGTCCATCAATTGCATGGGACACCTTACGAGTTGCATGTCCACACCTATAAAGTTGATCTTATATCCCCTCTTCTCTTTGTCTGTCATTTTATTCTTTTTTCTTCTTTGAAATAACAGCTTAATACATTGTATTAACATGAGGTGAGATTAAAAAGAAAGTCTTTGTACATGCTATCTTTTCAGGAACTGCACCTGGATGAATTCGTCACTCATGAAGTGAAGTTTGAAGACATCAATAAAGCCTTCAATTTACTTATTGAAGGGAAGTGTATCCGATGTGTGATCTGGATGGACAAATGAGTAAGTACCTTCTTTATCATCCTGAGTATGCCTTATGAACAGTCTTATTTCTAGATGTACATGTCCTAATCACAATAATATTAATATATATATATATATATATGTATAAGAGGTTTAGGGTTCAGTATATCATAACTCACTGGTGCGTGCATATATTCAGAAACCTTATTTCAGTGCAAACATCTGACATCTTCTCTTCGTCTTGCACTATAACAAGATATGATCAACACTTATTGCCTCTATGATGCAGTAAATGCACTAGATGCACCAGTAAAGTACTTATTGGGAGAATCCTTTGTTTTCTTAGATGAACCAAAGTGCCTGAACCTATAGACCACAGGGCTAGCCTCCTCCAGCACTTCCCATTCAAGGGTTGCCAAGCCATAGAAAGTAACATCATCCACCTTCAACTTGAATTTCAAGGAGAAATCATCATCATAATAAGCTGGAATCCACTGTTCCCCTGAAGCATCTCTACTACTGCAAAAGTGCCTTCTGTCAATAGGTCATATCTTGGGTTAGCAGTCCAAAAAGTAGCACTTGGTTTATCTCCCTTCTTGAAGAAACCACCCTTTGGTTGCGTGACATCTTGATTCATTTCACCAAACTTTTTGCCTACGGGGTGGGGGGTTGTGAGTCACCAGAGGGTCAGGCAGGAGGTTGAGTTGGACAGAGGAAAGGTCTGGTGTCCTAAATATCATTTTTCCTTTAGGCATTGCTTCTGCCAGTTTCTTCAAGTCTTGGATATAAGCTGATAATGTATGAGGACCATAGAGTGTGGATGCAGCCTGCATATTTCATTGCATATAAGCATGAGTGCATGTCAAAAAAACCATATGATGCATATTTACATCTTAATTGATCTCTTGCATCATGGGCATTTTTTTAAAATTTAATTGGTTAAAAAACTTTCTCCTCCCCTCCCCTCCCCTGCCCTTCCCTCAACCCAAACAAAGGGTAAATCATAATGTAATAAAGATTTGCCTTTTCTTCTAAATTGCAGTTGTCTCATACCTCGGATCTTTGCCGCACATATATACTCTTCAAAAGTTGCAACACATTGGGAATAAGTGTTCGTGAGCCCTGCTATTATCACGTGAGTCACATCATTGAATTCTCCACTCCATTACTTATCAATATGTCTTTTACTGCTTCCCTCAGTCTCGGACCAGCCACTGTTGTGAACTCTGCATTTCTTGACATGAATAATTTCAACATGATGTATATTTGAAACTGAAATATTAAGTGATTTTGTGATTGAAGAATAGAATACTACTACAAAAGAAAAACTACCTCCTGGTACAGATAGTATGATAAACTTCCCCAATCTCAAATATTTGAATTGGAAGTATAGCTGGCTGCATAAACATGTTCAGCAAATTTTAGCATCATATCTAGAAATTTTAGAAATCAAGGGGTCTATCCAGTTCTTACCGCCCAAGCATAGGGTTCAAACATTTCTCCAGTGTCAAGCAACACTGCCTTGGGTTTTTGGCAGCCCACCTGATACTGGCTTGGCTCCTTCAACAAATCCCTCACTTTTTTTTCCAGAACTCATTAAACTGTAGAAGCCAGAAAGCATGTTATATTAGTTTCCCTGCATCCAAATTCCAAACAATAAACCAAACTGATCCCAACCCAGATGGAAATCTTGAAATCCATGGCTCAAAATATCAGATACAGACCTTTGTATCACCTTGTTGAAACCCAAAGACCCCAGGTCCATATGTAGTTCCGGCAGCAAAACCCCTAGAGCTACCGGACAAGTCTTGACCACGGTGTTCCCATCTAATTCGACCTCGATGTTACTCAAGTTCAGATACACCTGGCGATAATAAAATTTTCCCATCAATTGGTTAGTGGCAGAACTAAATGGTTCAACAGCCTTCTGAAATTGCCTCTCCCCAATAATCTTTGTGCTCAGCACTTCATTTGGATACCTGCAATTTATAAGTACTGTTAAATTGAATGTATGCAAAGTACCCAGACGACTGTACTAAGGACTTGGAATCGAATCCTGACTTTCATGAAGATGAAGGAAGAGAGTTCTGATACAATCAAAAGATTGTTGGACAAATCCCAAAGAAGTAACAGAGTGCACTACATACTGCGAGTATCCTCCAGGCCCTGCATGTATATGTGTACCACTAATCGCCAAATTTTCTTCAGTGTACAAATCTCCAAACCTTCAAATTTCAAAGCAAAGATCAGTATAAGATCGGTAATTAATACCCTGATTGATTTAACTATAATTTTTGTAAAAGTATTATTTAAATAAAGTTTTCTTAAAAATGCATAATCATAATTTTATATAAAATAACCATCTAAACAACTCTTAAAAAGCTAAAAGCACTTCTAAAATACAAAATAGTTTTTTTTTGGTTAAATACCCAATTTGGTCCCTCAACTTTAATTTCTGAATTTAGTTCATCTTTTAACTTAAAAAAGGACCCAATCATCCTTAAAGTTTATTTTCCCATGACCAAATTGGTTTTTCTGTGACAGAAGTGCCCACCTGGCGTGTTAAGTCTCCACAATTTAGTTCTTTTAATTTTTAAATGCTTAGTTACAACCCACAAAGTCAAAATCAAGAATCCATTTCAATACTCCAAATCCATTTTCCTTTCTCCATTTATCCACCTCGCTTTGCACTCTACTTTCTTCTTCCAGATTCAATCGCACTTTGTACTACACTTCATTGTTCTTAAGGCCAGCAGTGTTGAAAACCCTTGCAAGCTTGGCGGTTTTCAAAAGGGCTTCTATTGTCGACACGAAATCAAGGGGGTATGGGTGGAGAACGAAGGCGATGATTGCAGACACAAGGATGGCAACCGAGAAAAGTGAAGGCAGGAAGGTGAGCATCTTTGATTCGGAGGAGGATTTGGCAGTGGCCCTCACAAAATACACCACTGACTTATCTGATAAGGTCTCCAAAACGAGGAGCTCATTTATTGTCGATCTTTGGTTGTCTCGCGCGCTATCGTCGTCGCCATAGTAAAGACTCAGAGACTTGGGTTTTCAAAAACAGTGAATGATGATCAACCTAATCCTTCCTTTTCTCCTTTGGAAATCGCAGTAGACAAGTCAAGTTTTTCCCATTTGTATGAGGAAATGTTAGGGTTTTTATCTCATGTCCATGTATTAGGATCTGGAGTATTGAAATGGATTCTTGATTTTGACTTTATGGGTTGTTCTTATTGCTTTTTGGTGATGAGATTTTTGCTAGCTAGATTTGATCAAGAAACCCAAATTATGATATGGGTTTTTCACCAAAGAAGATGAAGATGAAATCTAGTTTGGGATTCTCGACGGAGAAAATGAAAAACCTAATAAAAAATTTAATTTTTTTCTAATTTGTTCAATGAATCAATTAATTTAATATATTTTATGAGGTTATAATAACCAAATTAATTATGAATTGCACCTGGCACTTGCGGTCTAGTAGCAATAGTCACTCGGTGCATTTCCCCCTCTTTCGGGTTGGGTTCGAAACCCGTCGCTTGCAAATATGTTAAAAAAAAAATAATTATGAATTAATTGCTCCCTTAATTAGTTGTATTAAATACAACAATCAATTAGTTTAATCTTTTAAATTTATTAAGAATGAGTCAACTAAGATTTTTTTTTATTTTCATTTTTTAATAGTATTATAATTAGTAATTTTTGCCATATCATCAATTAAATATTATGTTTTTTCCATGTAAGCATTTGAAAATTAAAACAATTGAATTGTGGAGACTTAATGTGCCAGGTGGGTACTTCTGTCACGGAAGGACCAATTTGGTTATGGGAAAATAAACTTGAAGGATGATTTGGGTCCTTTTTGAAGTTAAAGGATGAAATAAATTTAGATATAAAAATTGAGGGATCAAATTAGTATTTAACTTTTCTTTAAATAGTTGGGGACTATACTAAATTGTTAAAAAATAAAAAAAACTGCATTTAGTGCAAGTTTAACTTTTACAGAAATAAAAATCATTTTGGGAACTGTGTCCAACAGACTTTAAATTATTAACTTCTCGTGTTTTCTTTATAGTATATATATATTTTTTGAATAGGATTACAAATATAAAAAAAAGAGAATTGAACCTTAACTTTCTGACTGAGGGATGTACCTTACAAATTGATTTATGGTCATTAGGCTGTGAGACCAGGTGTGTTTTCTTTATGATACCTTAACATGAGTCTTTTTAGAACGTTAATGGTGACTAGCTGTGAAGCCATTCTTGCCTCAAGATTGATGAAGGCAAACCTGGGACCTCGAGAACTCTCAGCCACGATGAAATTTCTAACTCTCAACCGGAAATGGATGCCGGCCGATATCTGATCCATGTTGGCGTAGCCCATCATGTTCACCCCGGCCGCCGGCCCTGTCATGTCATAGCTTCCTACTCCGATCAAGTACTCTCCTTCCACAGCCCTTGTCTGTGCCAGAACAATAGTAATAACAACAAAAAGTGATCGTAGATGCAGATAATATTTTCAGACATTTTATTTTCTTGTAGGCGAAACTAAAAAAAGAAAAAAAAAAAAAACTGTCTAATGTTACAGAAAAACTGCCATCATTTTTTTTCCCAACAAACTATCATTATTGGTTGGATTGACGGAGCCGCATCAGCTCTATTGTGAAATTATCATTATTGAATCACATGCGAAGTGGTTAAGCACCAAATTAAGGACAATATTATTAAAATTGAAGTTGGGGGTGGCGGGGAAGTTTATTAAAATTGAAGTTGATTATGACAAAGTAACGGATATCAAGATTTTTATGGGTCAGAATCATGAATTAGTCAAGCTCCTCCACACATAACTGATTGAAAATTTTCTCGCGCTCACGTCACGGTAAAGATACTGTCGCTCGCACATAGGATAACTTTAAGGGACAATGTTACATATATCTTATATAATTACACATTTCATTACACATTGATGAAAATTATTAGTGTGTAACGGAAATTATCAATTTTAACGGCATAAGTAATAAAAACCACTAGTTTTAATGACATAAGTAACGGAGACTGTCAGTGTATAATTTTGTAAGATGTACCAATTATTTTCTTAACTGAATTCAAATACTATATTCTAATGTGTCATGTAATACTATATTCTAATATGCCATGTAAAATTAAGATAACATGCTATATTGCTAAAAAAATGTAAGTATAGTAGTTAAGATTACAATTTAGTATGAAAAGGAGCTAAGACAAGGCGATCCCCTCTCACCCTATTTGTTTATAATCGCCGCTGAAGGCCTACATGCTTTACTAGCTGAAGCAGAAAGAAAAAACCTCTTTAAAGGGGTGACTATTAGCACTAATGCACCGATTTTCCACCTTCAGTTTGCCGATGACATTACCCTACTCAACGAGGCTTCAGTGAGTTCTATCAGGGCAATAAAGTTTATTATGAGATGGTTTGAAATCATGTCAAGGCTCAAAATAAATTTCAGCAAGAGCATTCTTTATGGGGTCAATGTGGACAATAAGTGGATTGACATGGCAGCTTAAACTCTTAATTGCAAATACAGAAGCTTGCCTTTCATTTACCTTGGGCTTTCGGTCAGTGGCAACCCACATCGCATTAGCTTCAAGAAATCAGTGGTAGAAAAGTTCCAGTCAAAACTGGCATCTTGGAAGGGCAAACTCTTATCATCTGGAGGGCACCTCATGCTTCTCATGTCGGTACTCTTGGCTCTCCTTCTCTTTTATTTTTCAATGTTTAGAGTCCCTAAAGGCATTCTTAATGAGCTTATTAAAATCCAAAAAAAATTTCTATGGGGAGGCTTAATTGATTCCAAGAAAATAGCTTGGGTTAATTGGGAAAAAGTTTGCCTTGCAAAATCTATGGGTGGCCTTGGAATCCCTAATTTAGCAATTAGAAACACTGCTATCTTAGGTAAATGGTGGAGCAAATTTCATGATGTAAATGAGAATCATAAACTTTGGAAGAATATAGTTGTCTGCAAATATTATGAGGGAAATTATAATACTTCTATCACCAGCTGTAGAACCCCCAAAATATCTACTCTTTAGAGAGATATTCTTTTTATTAGCAAGGAACATGAAAGAGCAAAAACATGCTTCATAGATGGATTTCCCAAACATATCAGTGATAGGGCAAAAACTAACTTTTGGTTTGATGTGTAGTTGGGCACCTCCTTCTTCAAATTTAAATTTCCATGCTTATACAACATTTCCCTTGATAAAGAAATGTTAGTTGTTGAACTTAAACCATCTAAAGGTCAGGGATGGCATTTCAATTGGCGTTGTGAACCATTTGGGAGAGAATTGGATGAATACAAGAGACTAGGAGACACTCTAAAGCTTGTAGACATCCATGACACCAAGCCAGATAACTTCAATTGGATACGTTGCTCATTAGGATACTCAGCAAAATCAGCCTACCAAATTCTCAATAATCCCACAACTTGTCTTGAAGGTAGTGTTTGTAGTCTGATTTGGAACTCATTGGTGCCCTTTAAAGTTAGTTTCATGATTTGGTGCCTCTTCCTAAACCGCCTTCCAACTAAAGACAGCTTGCTTCTCCGAGGAGTAAATTTAACAAATAATCCAAACTATGTGTTTTGTGGTGATCATCTAGAGGACGCAAATTACATCTTTGCCAAATGTGGACAATCTCAAAAACTATGGAGCAAAATATGACACTGGTGGGGTTTCCTTTTGTTCCCTTGGATAATGCCTTTGCCATGCTCCACCAACTTAGTTCGTTGCAGGTCCCCAAGAAAGAAAGAAGTAGTTGGAACCTCACAATCTCAACGGTTGCTTGGTCCATTTGGGTAAGCAAAAATGGTATTATTTTTGAAAAATAGCCTTGGAATGAAAACATATTGATTGACTTAATTCAATGAAAAACTTTCTGTTGGATCAAAGGAAATTCTACCTATGCCAAGTTTAGTTTTGTGGACTGGTGTCAATTCCCACTCCATTTTGCAATAGACTTTTAATTTCTTGTTGAACTTTTGATGTAATGTATGTGTAAGTACCCCTTCTACTCTCTTTATTAATAAAGCTTTTTGATTCATCAAAAAAAAAGAAAAAGAAAAAAGATAACAATTTATTTTGCCCAAGCTTGTTAAAGTTCACATTTTAGAGGGATCAATAAAAAAATAATTTTTTATAAACTTTTTAATTTTATCCTAAATAGAATGGATTATCTTTATTATAATATATTTTTTCTGGTACATCAGTGATAACAAGCATTTTATATGCTTTAATCCATTATATTAACCTTAGTTTTATTACTATTTACATGGAAAATATGTGATTTTTAATAGATTTTACATTGTTTTCACTTTTTATGTAGAAAAAGACTTAAATGCATAATAATAGGAGTTTTGGGATTAATTGAATATTTTCTAAATGTTGAGAGACTGAATTGCAAGAAGAAAGACACCACTATGGGATCTACATAAATGAATCTTAAGTTTCAGGATCAAAATGCTGATTGTGTGAAATTTGAAGGACCAGATGTACTATTTTACTATTAAAGAAATTGCAAAAGGGAAAGAGCCTGACACAGGTGTAGTATCGACACGTAATTTACAGTGTCAGCACCATACGTTCAACATCCAAAATTCAAGTTTTTTATTCTATTCCAAGCCGTACTTATTTTTTAATATGGTTTCTTAAGCTCTATAAATATCCATTCAAAAATTAGATTTAGGGCTAAGGGGAATTCAACAACAAAAGAAGTTCAAGACTAAGATCTTATGTCACCAAACTAGTTTTGCTTGTTTTTGAATTTTATTTTATAATATTAGATACTCTTAAATTCATTATAAGATTGTTAATTTTCTTTTCTTTAATTATGAACTGATTTAGTCATTTAAGGCTACAATGTAGCATGATTAATTTAATATATAATTTTATGATTTTTATACTTTTAATGTTTATTATTTTATATATAGTATATATTATTATTCGTAATGCTTTCTTTTCTTTAATTATGAACTGATTAGCCATTTAAGGGCTACGATGTAGCATGATTAATTTAATATATAATTTTATGATTTTTATATTTTCAAGATTTATTATTTTATGTACAGTATATAATATTTTTTGTAATACTTTTTAATGATTGACCACCATTAAAACTAATTTGAAGAGCATAATTGAGATCGAGAGGCGGTTTTATGCAAAAGCTTTGAGTAATATATACCATGAATTGAACGAAAACCAAAGATGGACCAACGTGATTCGTGCAGCATTAATGATAAGTGGACGTAATTTTCTATGTAAACTAAAGAATTTTACAGAATATAATGCATTTTTATCTATTTAAATTCACATAGAGATATAGTGGGTTAATAGGTGAAAGTATGTTTGGTATAATTTAAGAAAATATATCAAATATGATAGGAAATTCTGTTGTCACATAAATAATAAACATCTTGAAAGTACATTAATCTAAATTATATATTAGTTGATTATGGTGAAATTGAATGCCTTAGAATTTTAACTCTTGGTATTACTTAAATCAATTTAGTTTTTCTTTAATTAGTTTAGTTGTTTAGTTTATTCAAATCATTTAATTTCAATTGTTCAAATAAAATTAGAATTAGTTAATTTTGGTACTTGATTAGTCTACAGTATCTGTGAGACGATATTTTATTTTCATTATTATATAATTTGAATTGACTAGTACACTTGTTGGAGTGGAATTAGCTCATCAAGTTTTTAGCACCGTTGCCAGGGACTGTATTGATTCTAATTAATATCAAAGCAAATTAATTCTAATTTTAATTTGAATTTTTTAATATTTTTTTCAAGTGGGCAAGTTAGTGCATGACTCGTTCTGAAAACAGAAAACTTTACTTTTTAAACAAAAGGAAGGAAGCTTTAGTTGTCAAGCAACTACACAAAATGGCAAAAGAAGATGTTGCAAGAACCTTGAGAGAGTATGGATCACTTTCAATGGATGTGTGGCCTCGTGTATAAGAAAACCAGCAATACAAGCTAACAACTTTGAAATCAAGTCAACGTATATTCAGATGATTCAACAATTAGTTCAGTTTGGTAGATTGCCGAATGAAAATCCAAATAAACATCTCACTAGATTTTTAGAAATTTGTGACACATTTAAGTATAATAGAGTTTCAAAAGATGCAAAAGGATTGAGACTTTTCTCTTCTCTTTGAGGGATATAGTAAAGAATTTGTTTTACTCTTTACTTTTGGACTCAATTACTATTTGGGAAGAAATGACAAGCAAATTTCTTGGTAAGTACTTTCCTCCTTTTAAAATTGCCAAGATGCATAACAATATTACTACTTTTATGCAGTTTGATATGGACTGTTGTATGAGGCATGTGAGAAATACAAAAAGCTACTTAGGAAGTGTCCACATCATGGTCTACCTATATGGTTATAGGTACAAACTTTTTACAATGGTTTATTTCCAAATACTTGTATCATGATTGATGCAGTTGCAGGTGGATTATTAATGAGTAGATTATTAATGAGTAAAATTCTTGAGGAAGCTTATAGGCTAATAGAGGAGATGGCCTCAAATAACTATCAATGGAATTCTGAAAGAACACCCATCAAAAGAAATGCTGAAATACATGAAGTTGACACTCTCAAAATCCTACCTACTCAAGTGGATGCTCTCCATAAGAAGTTCGATAAATTGAATGTTTCTACTATGCATATCTAAAATGTCACTTGTGACTGGTGTGAAGGAGAATATGCAAGTATTGAATGTCAAGTAAGTAATTCCTTTACTCAATATCATGAGAATGCTAACTTTGTTGGTAATTTTAACAGGCAACAAACAATCCCTACTTTAACACTTACAATCGTAGTTGAAAAAATCATCCAAATTTTCCATGGAGTAACAATCAAAATGTGGTAAAGCAACCTCTAGGATTTTAGCAACTACTTGAAAACAAATCAGATTTAGAGGACATGTTAAAAAAAATTCATTGCTATTAGTGAATCAAGGTTTCAAAGTCAAGAAGCAACAACCAAGAGCTTAAAAGCAACAGTTGAGAACCAAGGTGCATCAATCTGAAATTTAGAAGTTCAATTGGGTCAATTGGCAAATGTAATTTCTGGAAGAAACCAAGGTGCAACACAAAGAAAAATCCCAAAGAGCATGTAAAAGCTATAAATTTGAGAAGTGGGAAACAAATTGGTGAGGAAGAAGACATAAAGAAAGAATCAGAAGAGGAAGAGAAAGAAATTGAAATTCAAGAACTAACCAAACCCAAAGAAGTCAAGCCTTCCGTGCCTCCAATTCCTTTTCCTTAAAGATTGAAGCAGCATAAACTAGGTAAGCAATTTGCTAAATTTCTTGAAGTTTTTAAGAAGTTACATATTAACATTCCTTTTGTAGATGCTTTAGCTAAAATGCCTAGTTATGCCAAGTTCTTGAAGGAGATATTATCCAACAAGAGGAAATTGGAAGAACATGAGATTGTGGATCTTATTGAAGAATGTTCAGCAATTCTTCAAAATAAGCTTCCTCCGAAATTAAAAGATCCAAGGAGTTTTACTATTTCTTGCACTATTGGAGACTATCATTTTGGGAAAGCTTTAGATGATTCGGGAGCTAGTATTAATTTGATGCCTTTTTTGTTGTACCTGTGATTTTGATGATTACAAAAGACATTTGAGTGACTAATTGGTTCATTTAAGTGTGTAGTTAAATTACTAAAAGATTACAAAGTAAGTAAACTAAGATTACATTGAAAATGAACCAAAAAGGCTAGACATTGTGTAGAGAGCTAGCTTAAAGAAATTTGCAGCCCACTCTGAAAGGCAAAATTGTAGAGAGCCGACTCTAAGAGTTGCAGCCAGCTCTGCGGGAGAAAAATTCAAGCCCATGATTTGGCGCGCGCAGAAAACAGATGCAAGGCTAGCTTTAACTTTGTAGTTGGCTGTGAGGGCGCATTAAATGCACAATAGTCAAGTTATTTGAAGATTTCTTTTATATTTTAAAGTCAGATTTCCAAAGCTGGCTTTACGTTTTGTAGCCGACTCTTGAGGAAAACAAAATGTGTAGGAAACCCACAAAGCCAACTTTAAGTCTTGTAGCCAGCTCTTCGAGAAAAATAGAATGTGCAAGAAGGACCTAAAGTCGATTGCATAATTTTAAGCCGGTTATGCAGAGCTAGCTCTAAACTCTAAACTAGCTGTACTGACAATTCTATAATTCGAAATTACACAACCTATAAAGCATTAAATGACCCCTAATGCCTAAAAATGACTATTTTCAAGTAAAAGGCTATAAATATGGTTGGTAATAGATCTGAAACAAGTTTTAGAGCATTGTATTGAATATCTTTGCCTATCAACTTGTGCTTTAACTTGAGTTTTTAATCTTTGAGCGATCTTTACTTGTAATCCTCTTATTGTTCTACTTGTGTGTTATCTTAATGTGTGATTATTCCTTTAAGAGTGATCTATAGAGAGGATTCTTGGGGTTTACCTTGTAAAGGGGTGAGATTTGAGAGAAATACTTATTTTCTTGTAAAAGGATTGAGTGGCTCTTTTAAACCACCCTTGGTTTTCCTTAGTGGAAAGTGTAAAGGAAATCCTTGGTGAGTGAAGCTAAGGTAGAAGACTAGGCTTTAAGTGGTTGGATCGAACCTCTATAAAATTATTATATAAGCTCTTCTTCTCTACTCTCCTTAATTTTGTTTTTGTGGCTGCAAAAAGGAGAAATATTTGAACTCCAATTCACCCCTCTCTTGGAGTGCATTAAGACAACAATTTTCTGTTTTTTAGAATTGGGATTAGGGGAACCAAAAGCAACCACAGTATCTCTCCAACTTGCAGATTGATTTATCAAATATCCAAGGGGCATAAGTGAAGATATGCTAATAAAGGTGGACAAATTTATTTTTCTTACAGATTTTAGTAGAACTAAATTAATATTTCCAAAGTAGTTGGGGAATGTTGAATAGTTTGCAAATGTTAAAATCCCACATTAAGAAATATGAGAACTTAAAGGAGTTTATAAAGATCTACTTTTATTAACAAATAAATAGGTAAAGTGAAAACCAAGATAAATTAGGCCTTGTCCTTTATATATAGAGTCAAGGATGGGCACTTGGGCACTTTCGGTAAGAACAAGTTACTATATATGCTTGTTTTGCACTTGATACTTATTCCTACTTTAGTCAAGTGCTGTCTGTTACATTTTGGAGAATGAATGTATACTCTTAATGGAGTTGGTCATTACTAAATGTCTATAACAGTAGGGACATAAAGAACTCCACCTAAATGGTCATAGAAGTGGTGCTGCTTTAACAAGAAGATGTTAGATTCTCTTGTAAATGACCATTATTAGCAGGATGAGCACATGACCATAATAGTGCTAAAAGGTTTCTTAAACTTCTTGGATTAGATAGACAAGTCTTATGTGTGTCACACACTTATGTCTAATATAAGAAGCTATGGTTTAATCCTTGGACACCATTAACTTCATTAGATATGAAGTATACACACTAATAAAAGGTTTAAATCGAGATATACCTTCTTTAAACATATATCTTGTCTAGTAGAACTAAATTAACATTTCCAAACTAGTTGGGAAATGTTGAATAGTTTGCAAATGTTAACATCCCACATAAAAAAGTATGAGAACTTAAAGGAGTTTATAAAGACCTACTTTTATCAACAAATATATAAGTAAAGTGAAACTCAAGATAAATTTGGCCTTGCCCTTTATATATATAGTCAAAGATGGGCACTTTGGCACTTGGGCACCTTGGGTAAGAACAAATTACTGTATATTCTTGTTTAGCACTTGATACCTATTTCTAATTTAGTCAAGTGTTGTTTGTTGCATTTTGGAGGATGAGTGTATACTCTTAATGGAGTTGATCATTACTAAATGTCTATAGCAGTAGGGACATAAAGAACTCCACCTAAATGATCATAGAAGTGGTGTTGCTTTAACAAGAAGATGTTAGATTCTCTTGTAAATGACCATTATTAGCAAGATGAGCACATGGCCATAATAGTGCTAAAAGGTTTCTTTCTT
>BPVZ01000228.1:53374-65809 GCA_020521535.1 Rubroshorea leprosula | reverse complement strand
AATTGAGTGGGAGCATTCCAGATAGCATCGGAAAACTTTCTAAGTTAGAGAGTATAGATCTCTCTAACAATCAACTGAGTGGGAGTATTCCAGATAGCATCAAGCAACTTTCTAAGTTAAAGAGCATAGATCTCTTTAGCAATCAACTGAGTGGGAGTATTCCAAATAGCATCAAGCAAATTTCTAAGTTAAAGAGCATAGATCTCTCTGACAATCAATTGAGTGGGAGTATTCCAGATAGCATCAGGCAACTTTCTAAGTTAGAGAGCATAGATCTCTCTCGCAATCAACTTAGTGGGAGTATTCCAGATAGCATTTGGCAGCTTTTTAAGTTAGAGAGCATAAATCTTGCTGGCAATCAATTGAGTGGGAGTATTGCAGATAGCATCATGCAGCTTTCTAAGTTAGAGCGGTTACTACTTCCCGGCAATCAATTGAATGGGAGTATTCCATACAGCATTGGGCAGCTTTCCAAGTTAAAGTGTTTATATCTTGTTGGAAATCAATTGAGTGGGAGTATTCCAGATAGCATTGGACAACTTTCTAAGTTACAGAAGCTATCTCTTGATAGCAATCAATTGAGTGGGAGTATTCCAGATAGCATTGGGCAGCTTTCAAAGTTAATGTCTTTATCTCTTTCTAGCAATCAATTAAGTGGGAGGATTCCATATAGCATTGGGAAGCTTTCTAAGTTAAAGTGGTTAGATCTTTCTAAAAATCAGTTGAGTGGGAGTATTCCAGATAGCATTGGGCAACTATCTAAGTTAAAGAGGATATTTCTTTCAAGCAATCAATTGAGTGGGGGTCTTCCATATAGCATCAGGCAGCTTTCCAAGTTAAAGACTATATATCTTTCTAGCAATCGATTGAGTGGGAGTATTCCAGATAATATCGGGCAACTAGCTGAGTTAGAGAGCATAGATCTTTCTAGTAATCAATTGGGAATAGGATTTCCCAAATGGCTTTTATTGCAAAATACAACAACCATGGTTGATCTCTCTAATGCTAGCATCTCAGGTCCTCTTCCAGAAAACATTAGTCATATGATGCCAATGTTGCAAGAATTATATCTTGCAAATAACCTCATGAACGGATCAATTCCAAAGTCGCTATGCAAGTCAAAATTTTTGGGAGCTCTTGATCTCTCAAACAATATGTTTTTTGGAAGTATTCCCAATTGTTGGAGAAATAATCAATCATTCAATTTTATTGATCTATCTTCTAACAATCTCTCGGGTTTGTTTCCGAGCACAATGGGGCTACTTCCTTGTTTATTGGTACTACACTTGAACAACAATAGTCTCAATGGGGAACTACATATGGCTTTCAAAAGCTTCACTTCTTTACTAGTTTTGGATTTGGGTGAAAATAAATTTTCTGGAAATTTAACAAGCATTGTAGGAGGCGAGATCAACAACCATTCTTTAAAAATTCTACGACTACGAAAAAATTTGGTTTCTGGTTATATTCCTTTGGAACTATGCTCTTTCTCTCAATTGCAAATTTTGGATCTTGCAGATAACAATTTGACAGGAAGGATTCCTCCTTGTTTTGGAAAGTTTCCAATTATGGTGAATGCAACACAATTGTTGAAACGCATTACTGATGGTTATTGGTCTTGGGTGCATTTGAAGGAAGTTGTGAAAGGGAGATACCTTGAGTATACAAGAAAAACCCTGGGACTCCAGAGCAATATAGATCTTTCGAGTAACAATCTAATAGGATCTATACCAGAGGAGCTAATTTTCCTTAAGGATTTACACATTTTGAATCTATCTTGGAATCATCTCTCAGGAAAGATTCCTGAGAAAATTGGACAAATGGAGAATTTGGAATCTCTTGATTTCTCCAAAAATGGCCTCTCAGGAACAATCCCAAAGAGTATGTCAAGTTTAACCAAGTTAAGCCACCTCAACTTGTCCTACAACAACTTGTCAGGGCCAATTCCAACGGGTTATCAGCTCCAAACACTCGAAGATCCAACCATTTACATTGGTAATCCTCAACTTTGTGGAGCTCCACTCCTGAAGAAATGCTCAAATGATGTGCTACCTCCACCAACTGACAACTTCAAGGACAATGATGAAGGTGCACTTACAAGAATGTGGTTTTACATCATCGTGATGTTAGGCTTTGCAACTGGATTTTGGGGAGTCGTGGGAATTTTGATTTTTGTAAAAACTTGGAGATATGCTTATTTTCGATGGGTGGATGATATCGGACATTGGATCCTTGTGGTTATAACATTGAAGGTGGTAAGATTTAAGAAGATGTTCAATGGCAACCCAAATGATCAATGAGTAATATATGAAGTATGTTGTTGTTGCTACATTTATTACTAAACTAGTTTCATAACCCAGCATTGCAGGGTATGGTGTCAAGTCCAACTTTGAATGGCCAAACATTGCATCGGCTAATTTTAAATGAACACATAAGTATTGGGGTGTGTAAAGTTTTCAATAATATAACATATGCTATAGTTCTAAAGGGTTTACAAATTTAAAAATTCATAAATTCATACAAAAACTAGAGAATTTTGTGCAAGGCTATCAGATTCCATGGATTTCTATCTTTTCAGTTTTTTTAAAAGAAGAAAGGAAAAGAGAGAGAGAGAGAGAGAGAGAGAGAGAAAGAGAGAGAGATAGGAAGAATGGCTCAGCTAAGTATACAATAATAACCAAAATAAAGTCCTCCTATATTCATGGCCAAAGTTTGGAACTTTTAATCACACACAATTAAATCACTGAATTGAGTATCCAATACAATGCATCTCTTACATAAAATTCCCATGTCTTCAATATTTTCTAAAACACATTTTCACATTGCATAAGGCATATCAACCAGAGACTCATAAAATACTGTCTAGGCTAAATAGTGAAGTCCGTCATGTCAATTTCACCCTGAATAGATAACTAATTTCTACAACAAAAAATGAAACGTACTTAATCATTTGTTGTTTTTAATTTTATGTCAACACTCTCGATAGACAAAAGGCTTAAAAGTTGAAACACACAATGCAAAAGAACCTAGATAAACTTCAAGAATAAAAAGAATATCCACAAAAGGATAGGGATTAATACCTCCAGCTACAACCTTAGTACTTAGTGTTCCCTTTCTCCCAACAAACCATCTTCGAATAAAGCCACTAAAAAAGAGTATATCTAAGCGAGAAAAATATATAGATAATTATGTTGGTATATCCTATATTATTAAAATAAAATATAAGCGTGGAGTTTTTGTGGCCAAACCTTGAGTCTTCTTTATCTGTACACTCATGAAGGTGCAAATGCCACCACAATTGCTATAAAATGACTAACATGTTTTCAACCTACAAAAGGAATTATATTAAGAAAATTATGCAACTAAAGCTACAAAAAAACCTATGAGATAAGATTGTAGGTCTCCATCATGTACATGATAACATAATACATGTGTAGACAATTTATATAACAAATCTTACTTCTTAGACAATATTTCCAAAGTAAACAACTCTCACTTCATATTTCTATTGTCATTCCCATCTCTACTACTTATAGAAGAGGTTGAGATTTTAAGTTCAAAAGTCTTAAATTCAAATTTTTGGAACAGACCAAGAGGGTGAAAAGAGATTTAGAAAATGAGAAATAACTATCCCCATTTGTATTAAAGGGGAAGATGAAGAAGAAGAAAGAGAAAATTGAAGGGACCAAAAAGATAAAATACAATTCATTGAAGAAAATTAAAGAAAATGAAATAAACTCACAACATCTAGCCTTTTGGTTAAGGCAATGTTGGTGAAGAGGAAGAAGAAGACTCATACCCTAAACTAAAATGTGAAAAAATTGTAGAATTGCAAAAAGAAGCTCTATCTTTTTTCCGAACACCATCTTTCCAATCATCAATTGAAGACCATTCCAAAGTTCAATCTATGCTCTTCACCTTTGAGATACCATATATCATTGAAATAATGTTCAAGCATTTTATATTTGACTTCAAAAGGCAAGATTGCTAAATTAAGCCTATTTAAAATTAGTACATGTTCTCATTATATATATATATATATATATATATGAATAAAGAAGCTAGTACATGTTGATACCCTGCAAATCTAAATTTACAATCATCTCCTCTTTCTTAAAGCCCTAATAACCATGAATAGCTAAGAGAAAATTTGGAATAAGATGAAGAAAAATATCATATCAACTTCCCATCTCAATGTTTTATTGCATTTGACTATCCTTATCTTCCAATTAAAAGGAGTTGTTCCCAACTATGAAAGCAAAACATTGGGCATGGTTCCACAATTATCTTCTTAACATAATTAAGTTCCATTATTCATCATTTCAAGCTTAATATCTAACAAATTAAAAACTTAAAGCAAAACAACTTTAGATGTTTTGCCTATATCAAATTTGATTATATTAATCTATCATTCCTTGTTATAATTAACCAAAAAAAGAAAAGAAAAGAGAAATTAATGCAAAACCTCTATAATGAATAATAGAGTAAAAACATGAGTTTGAACATTCTTTGTCCCAAGAAAAGAAAACAATTCAAAATTAACTGAGATGGAGTTATGTTAATGTGTTATAAATTTTAAAGTCATGAATTGTAAATTAAGTTGAAAATCTAATAGGTTTCAAATTAGGCTTATTTTTATATCCATTTGGCATATAAGCAGGGTACACACTTTGAAGAAAAAACATATTATTATATAATTTCAACTTATCAAGATATCAACTTCCTATTTTAAATAAAAAAATAAACATAAATTATTCTTTCATTCTTAATCATATGCTTTTCAATTATTAAATGTAAGAAACAATAATTTCCTTTTTCTTAATCAATTATTGTTCTATTCAGTCATGTCTTTAGACTTAACTAGGTCAACGATAATGTCACGTCCCAGAACCCAAATCCGAGGCATGGCAGACGCCGTACACTCGTGAAAGAGTCCCACAAATGCACAAGGCTCAGAACTTATCATACCACAATCTGATACCACCAAAATTTGAAGATAAAATCTTTAAAATTTACTCTGATATCATAAAATTTCCAAATACACTCTAGTTTACAAGATCATGATTTATATCTAAAATCTATATCAATCTCGAAATGGCTAGCCTTCTAACTCATCACTTCCCGTGGTTTTCCCGTCCTCGGTTTTGCTTCCTGAAATAGTGGACAAGGAAAACTATGAGATAAACTCAGTAAGTAAAATATTGGGTGCCCCTTATTAAACTCATAGCATGCCAACAAGTATAATCACGAAAAACGGATACAGTACGAAAACAAAATAGACGTCTCCTCTATAGATCACGGCCAATGTTATAAACCACCCATTGGCAGGTGCACTATTTACTAGTGTATAATCCCCACTAGCAAGGTCACTCGAACGAACTGGTTCTATCACTAACATGTCGACATGTGCTAGCGTTTAACCCCCACTAACAGGGTCACTAATAACAACCACATCGGAGACAAAACAGGCTGAAGTTAACAGAAAAATCATAATTCACCAATCACTTTCAAATCATCAGGACAATCAATTAAATTTCAAGTAAACATGCTCAATTTAATGAAAAGCATAAAAATTTCACTTCAAATCAGTCATACTTACTTTTGCATAAAACGGGTTTAATCCCGCCATCACTTCAAAAACAAGTCAAAACATACTTTTAAAAACAGTACAGGCATTATCATAAATTTACTTACCTCACTCGCATAAAATCGAAGACTCAATCTTAGTACTAAACTGACAGAACAATCAGGAACCTAATCAAAATATCCAAGAATTAATTACCATACCACGGATTCAAAAGTAAAATCACCATGACTACCCCTAATCACGATGCTATTCTTATCAATCTCCAAATGACCGGACATCTTCAAATTTATTCTTATATTACAACTAAACATTTAAATCCAGTTAATTGTTGGCCATTACCCGTGAACAGTACCGTGAACAGTGCTCATGCCTTGAACAGTACTGCAACTTCCAAAAATTGGCCAAAACACTAGCTAATCTCACGGTATTTCACTCCAAAATCTCACAACAGTCAATTAACACTCAATCACATAAATACCACTTGAATTAATGCTTAAATTTGTCCTAAAGCTGCCGGAATTCATCCCCATTTTCTGCAGATTTTTGGACACACAAGGCAGCAAATAAATGGACAAATTCGAGGCTTGGAGGGCTGTCAACATACCAGAATTTTCCAGCCAGCAAAACCGGACCTGGCAGGGGAGAAGAAGCCGACGGCAATTTCTGCAGGGGACTCACGGGCAACCAAAATCTGGAGAAACAACAGATTTAACATGAACCCAAGCTAATTTAAGGATAAAAAGATGGATTAATGGCTGTTCTTACCGAAAAATACCCAGAAATCACACCCACCAGCTGCAGCTCACGGACAGGGGAGGGGAGAAACCGAGCAGATCTGGAAATTCTGCAGAGGGGGGAAAGGTTTCTGGGTTCCTAAGTTCGGCTTTCAATAAGAAAAGAAGGTAAATCCATCAAGCTTTGCCGACTTTCTCAAGAGGAGGGCTGTCGGTGGCTGGGTTTCTTTTGGGGCTGCAGCGGGTGAGAAGGAGAAGAAGAGCAGAAACGCGCAAGGCTGAAGAAAGAAAGAAGAAAAAAAATACCCGGTCCTTATCCAAAATTTTACTCTTTTAAGTCCTTCAAGTTTGGACATTTTGGCTATTAAGCTCAAAACAATATTTTCTTCACAATCAAGTCCTTAACTAAGTGCTAAACATCACAAAATTTTGGGGTATTACAGATAACTTCTGAAGTTTGCCAAATTAATACTCTCCTAGCCAAATTAGAAAGCAAGGTTAGTTTCCCAATTAACTTAGTAAATTCATAAGTTGGAATCAATAACCATTATAAGTTTCATAAAATGGATAACATTGGGTATTTAAGAAACATACCTTTGAAAGAGAAATGATCAATACTTCTTCACAAACAGTGGCCAAAATCTAAGTTTCCTTTATTGTCTTTTTTCCTAGTTTGTGTTATAGAACATTCTAAACGTCCAAATAAGGCTCTAATTATTAAACAATTTCAGCCACATACAACAATTATGCATCAAGCATTACAGTCTATGATAACAAAATCAAAATTAAAAATTAAAAAAAAATATATACCAATCAACAAATCCCAACCACCTAAGTCGAAAATCCCATATCCAACACCCACAAAAAAAAAAAAAAGAAAGGAAATTTGGAATTTGAAAAAAATTCGACATGTTTCAGCCAAGAAGAGGAATGTGAAAATTGCTTATAAAAGAATTTCAATAACTATAAAAACAACTCATAGGAGCAAAGAAAACATTATATCCTTTACTGGAATAAAACCATTTTGAAATATTAAGATCAATCTCTATTGATGCAAAATTTATCCACTGCTCAAAATGGGCTAAAAAATGAAAAATATATACCATAATAAAGATTGTGTTACACACAACAAAATTTACTCAGATATCTCTTGAATGCAAGAAATTAAAAAGATATTAGGATGATAAAAGGACTCACATAATCAATTAGAGTAGAAAATATAAACGATTGTCAACCATCAAGCTAATAATTGCAACAAACCAAATAAATCTAATGAGTTTGAAGGAAATCATCAAGGGACCACAAAGGGCTAGGGGGAGGTAGGGAGAATTCTTCTCACCATAACAATCAATGGAATTATGACTAAAAATTGTTGTTTTGCAACATGTCATCTCAGAAAAAATGTTTTCAATAGGGTTCATTTTTAGAAATTCAAGGGCTTTGTTTGATACACCTAACTCAAAATTCTCAACTAGTTTGACATACACACCACTGTACTCTATAATAATGTGTACCTTAAATAGTTTTGGATGATTGCCAACATCAAATATACTAACCATGTTGAAAAGTATGGGACATAGATTAAGCAATTCAATAACTACAAATATCATAATAATCAACCATAAAAACTTGACTCTCATACAATTTACCTCCAAACATTAACTTCTTGAGTCACTTCTCAACAAAATTCATCCTATTCATCCAAACATATTTTTATATAACTCATTTGCTATTGTAAAAATGTTAAAACTTCCCAACCATGTTAAAGAGTATGGGTCTGTTGTACCTATGATTTTGATGATTACAAAACACATTTGAGTAACTAATTGGTTCATTTAAGTGTATAGTTAAAATGTCAAAATATTGCAAAATAAGTAAACTTGGACTGCACTTAAAAATGGACCAGAAAGGCTTGAATATGTGTAGAGAGCCGGCTCTTGAAAGTTGTAGTCGGCTCTGTTGAAATGGAAGTGCAGAGAGTCGGCTCTGGAAGCTGTAGCTTGCTCTACGAGTAAAGAATTAAAGATCGTTGTTTGGCGCGCACGGAGAAAAGACGCAGAGCCGGCTCTAACTTTGCAACCGGCTGTAAAGGCACATTTAATACACAACGGTCGACTTATTTGAAGAATAATTAATATTTTTAAAGTCGGAATATCAAAGCCAGCTTTACGTTTTTGCAGCCGGTTGTCCAAGAAAACAGAATGTTTAGCAAACCTGCAAAGCCGGCTTTGCGTTTTGGAGCTGGCTCTACGGAGAAAACAGAATGTGCAGAATCCCGCAAAGCCAACTGTAGAAATGTGAGCCGGCTGTTTAGAGCCGGCTCTAGGAAGCTAAGCCGGCTTTCCTAACAATCCTGCAACTCAAGCTTTGTGTCCTGCAGAGCATTTAATGACCCCTAACGGCTAGAAACGGCTATTTTCGAGCAAGGGGCTATAAATATGGTTGGTAACAGATCTGAAGAAGTTTAGAAAGCATTGCATTGAATATCTTTACCTACCTACATGAGCTTTAACTTAAGTTTTTGATCTTTGAGAGATCTTTACTTGTAATCCTCTTCTTGTTCTATTTGTGAGTGATCTTGGGGGTGTGATTAATCCTTCAAGAGTGATTTTTAGAGAGGATTCTTGGGGTTTAAGTGTAAAGGGGTGAGATTTGAGAGAAGCACCCTTTTTCTTGTAAAAGGATTGAGTGGCTCCTTTAAGCCACCCTTGTTGTTGTTAGTGGAGAATGTGGAGGAAATCCTTGGTGAGTGAAGCCAAGGTAGAGGACTAGGTTCCAAGTGGTTGGACCGAACCTCTATAAAATCATTGAGCAAGCTCTTCTTCTCTATTCTATTTTTGGTTTTGTGATTGTAAAAAGGGGAGAATTTTTGGAACTCCAATTCACCCCCCTCTTGGAGTACATTGAGTCAACAGGGTCAATAGATTAAGCAATTCATGTACAACTTTCCTAATTCAACCTCAAGTGAGCCACACAGGTCTGATCAAGATCAAGCTAATATTTTTATGGCATTATATGGATTTTCACCTTTCTTTAGTGATTACTATTATTAAAATGCTAAAGTTGAAGTGGAAACAACTCCAACATCAATGACACCATTGCTTTAGTTGTAAATTGATAATAAACTACTTCATCTTCAATTTTGAGTTTCAATAGAATGCATCATAGAAATATCATATCAACAAAAATTATCAAATTTCAAAAAAAAAATCAAAATCAAAAGAAAAAAGTTGATGACAAAAAAAAGTAGAAAAATAAAAAACTTCAAAATAAATAGAACATGGGTTTAGGCCAATGATGCCAATGAAAATGGAGTGGAACTTTTCCCTCAGAGGACCACGTGCTTCTTGTCCAACATAGCCATTTTTGGTTTGGTTTTGAGAAATAATAATAGAAATCAGAAAAATAAAGGAAATTGTAGAGACAATGATGAAAAGAATTGTTACCTCTTTAACATTCATTTCAGCATAATCTTGGCACAACATCTCCCTCCACTAGTAAAATCCCTATCTTTAGCAACATGGAAGCATGTTGCTGAAAGTGCTTCCCATGTTGCTGAAAGTCCTTCAACAGCATGGCTTTGGTTGCAAAAAGTTTTGTTGGAGAAGGCTTGGTGGGTAATACATTACCAACCAAAATTTTGTTGCTGATGTATCAACAACATAAGTTACATTGCTGAAAATATATTATCAGCAACGTAGCTTATGTTGCTAAAAACATTCACTGGAATCTAATGGGAGTGAGGGTGAATTTTCTCACCCTCTTTAGCAACATAAGCCACGTTACTAAAAGTATGGTTTCAACAACGTGGCTCATGTTGCTAAAAATTAGTGGTAAATTAGTAACCAAAACTTGGCCCCATTTTCAGCAACACAAGCCATGTTGCTGAAACTAGATTTTCAGCAACATGGCTTGTGTTGCTAAAAGTTAGGAGGGGAGTGTGGTCTCTCATTTTTCAATAACATATGCTTTGATGCTGATTATAGGTGTACTATCAGCAACATAGTCCTTATTGCTAATAGTGAACTAAATAGTAAACCACCATATTTTCAGCAACATAGCTCTTGTTGTTGATGTTTCAGAATGTTTGATAAAAAAAAAAAATTATACCTACTAATATTCTAAATACATATTTTTTATTTTCACTTATATGATAATTAATATATTACACTAATTTTATATTATAATTATTAAATTTAACAATATTATAATATTTAAATATGAAATTCACTTTTTCTTTTTTATAATCACCAAATATTAAATCGCTTGATATCTCACATACAATATAATTAATTATACCTACAAAAAATAATTATAACTACATAATAAATATTTATTAATTAGATACCATTTATATAATTTAGCTTAATAAATTTAAATTAAATCACTCAAGTAAATTAATATTTGGTTAGGTATCTTACTAAACTTGAATTTTTTACTGTATTAAGAATTACGCACAAAACAACAAAATAACAAAATTGTTAATTACTATATGTAATTATTTATAAATATATTAACTTTCAAATAAATTGATACATACTTAATAATGTAATATTTACAAAAATATTTCATACAATATGCTTGAAGGGAATTGAAGTAACTGATGAAATTTATTTAATTATTGATATATATGAGAGAATTTAATGATAATAAAGAATAAGTAAAATAAACAAATTAGAGAATGAATAAAAATGGGTGATTAGATATGGAGGACATGAGGTAATAGAAAAAAGAAGAAAAAAAAAAAAGAGACTAAGAGATGTGGAGGAGAGGTGGAGGATGGTGCAGGCGCAGGAGAATGGGATGGGAGGATGAGGAGAATTGAAGAACATGGAGGGATGGCTTAGCATGAGGGTATATATAGAACTTTCAACAACATAAACCAGGTTGCTAAAAGTTTACCATCCTATCACCAACATATTTCATGTTGTTAAAACTTATTTGAATTTCAAATTCCATTATTCATCACCAACGTGTATCATGTTGCTAAAACTTAAAATAGATATTCTCCACCACACTACTTAATGAATAAAATTATTATATTTTAATTAATTATTAATCTTTAAAAAATCATTTTTATATATAAAATTTAATTTATTAGTTGGTTTTGTTTAATCTATTAAATTTTATTTAACACCTAACACATTAATTAATACAATTACATTATTTATTAACATATTTAAATAATTTAAAACTCAATTTTGTCTAAAAAAATATGTGAACACGCATACAAGGCTATATAAATATTTCACATAAAATTATAGTGATTTCTTGACCAATAGTCGACTCTTAATAAATAGAATCAACTATACCTAGCATTCAGAACGTTCTCAACTCTCTGAAATTTGGGAATCGAATGTTAACCTTTTTTAATCGACTCTTGAAGGCTTGAGAATCGAATCCAACTTCTTAGATTCGACTCTTTATTGCTCAAAATTTTAAATTCAAAAGATTAGGTGGCAATTCTAAAATCATTTTATTGGTGAGGTGGACAATTTCTTTATGTCCACATCATATTTTTAAGTGAATCCCTTTCTTTATAAATTTTAATATATTAATTAATGCATTAAATTAAATATACTATAACCAATTACATTGGTAAGTTCCTTAACTCCCTAAAGTCTTAACTTAATTATTTTTTTTAATGTATAATTATCTTATACTTAATTACAATAAATAATGGGACCCACAATTAATTAATCTTCTCCCCTCTCCTTCTCCTTCTCCTTCCCCTTCCGTTGCGTCCCATTCTCTCCCTTCCTCCTCCAATGTACCTTCCCTATTTTTCCAATGTTATCACACTAAAACCCATTTAAATTTATCAAAGAACAAACAAAGAATTAGTATTGAAGAAAGCAAAGATACTCATTCCCATTGAAGAAAGCAACCCCAATTGCTACATATCTGGGTTTTGAAATCAATAAAAACAAATGCATTTACAATTGCCACTGTTCATCTACTCCAGCTCTAGCCTTCCCCTTCCAATTCCATTTATATGCAAAATCCTTAAGATTCTTTCATTAATTTTAGAACAACTCATATAATGAAATGAATTAATCATAAACTAAGTTAAATAAGCCAAAAAAATAAAAATAAAAATAAAAATAAAAACTT
>BPVZ01000228.1:21139-39598 GCA_020521535.1 Rubroshorea leprosula | reverse complement strand
CTATAACTTTTAATTATTTTGTTCATTTATCTAATAATTAAATCCCAAATTCCATTTATTTTACAATTTATAAATATTTTAATTAGGGAAAAGTAATTATATTACTGTGATCTATAAATTTTTTCTGAGAAAACAAGTTGAATAATTCAAATTTTTTTTCGACTTTAGCCTTTTTATTTTATTTTATTTTATTATTATTATTTTTTTATAAAAGTTGATTTTAGGATGTGTTGGAAATATGACGTTGAACAGATTTATTGACACTTGAGACATGGAAACAATGTTGAGAATTAGTATTTTTTTCTTCTGTCAGGATTATTTTTTCTTTTTATTTCTTGTTTTAATTTTTTTTAAAGTAAATGTAGTTAAAAGTGAAAGAACTAATTTTCATTGACATTTGAAAGTAAATGGACTAAACTATAATTTAACCATTTTCTTTGACTACCGTAAATAGATTTTTTACCGAAACTAGCGGAACCGTTAATGATGGATTTCCCTCAACGTTTAAATACTGTAGTTAAAGGGCTTATAAGTCTAAAAAATAGGGTAAGTTTGGGACTTAAGATTTGCCGTTATAACATTTATGTGCAACCAAAATTAAAAATCATATATCTCAAAAAAGGTAAATAAAAATAAAAATCATTGGCTATCCGAAAAAAATAAATAAATAAAATCAACTAATCTTCCATACAATATTTCCATGATTGGTAAAAAGAGAAGGAATTTTCATGAACCACTGATAGCTCCAAGAATTGAAAGCCAATTTTCAAACCTTCCCCGTCTTCACGTTACACAACAGTAGCACAAGACCTGTAAAAGCTGTATTACTATTATGGAGCGGCAAAAGGAAAATAAAAGCAATAATTAAATTGACTTTGAGGACAAAAGATATCCTAGTCTTGGCGAACGCGTTCGAGTGATAATGATCGAAATATAAAAATTGGCTGCTTTAATTACTTCCTCGGAGTCTTTATCTTTAGTGTAACTTTTGGAAAACGTGTTTAACTTGCCTATCCATGGGACTATATATTAATGTGCAACCAAAATTAGAAACCACATCCATCTTCCATACAATATTGAAACCATAATCATGAGGGAAACATTCCATGCTGTGCTTGTTCTAGTGGCTGTATTGTCCTTTGGAGCTGCAGAGTTTTGTTTCAGTCGGAACACGAGCTTAAGCTGTATAGAGGGGGAGAGGGAAGCCCTCTTGAAGTTCAAACTTTGTTTCAATGATTTATCTGATATGTTGTCTTCTTGGAAAGGCAATGACTATTGTGAATGGAGAGGAGTAGCCTGTGACAAAAATGGTGGACATGTTGTCTCGCTTAAACTCAGGGGATCCATATTTGATCAATCTCAATTGTATTTGATTGATGATGCAGAGGAGGTTGTTTCAGGCTTGCTCAAGCTGAGATACTTGGAACACCTGGACTTGAGCGGAAATGACGTCAATAACAACCTTATTCCACCCTCCTTTGGTTTGATGAAGCAGCTAAGGTACCTAAATCTCTCTTTTATGAACTTTAAAGGAAGAATTCCTGGTGAACTCGGTAATCTTACGAGGCTTCATGTACTTGATCTTTCCAACGAAAATTATGGGGTATTGAAGGTTGATGATGTTCAGTGGATTTCTCATCTCTCCTCTTTGCAACAACTTGATATGAGTGGGGTAAATCTAAGCCATGCCTCATCAAACTTATTCCAGGTACTTGGCATGCTTTCTTCATTATCATGGTTACGTCTATCAGATTGTAATCTGAAAAATTCTCACCTACCATCTCACAACCATCCCCTTAATTTTACATTGCTTGGCAACATTCAGTACTTAGATCTTTCACTAAACTTTTTCCAAGGTCCAATACCTATATTTCTCCAAAATATGACTTCCTTGATATTTCTTTCTCTTTATGCCAATCAATTGAGTGGAAGTATTTCAGATAGCATCGGGCAACTTTCTAAGTTAAAGAGCATAGATCTTTGTAGTAATCAATTGAGTGGGAGTATTTCAGATAGCATCAAGCAACTTTCTAAGTTTGAGAGCATAGATCTTTCAAGCAATCAATTGAGTGGGAGTATTCCAGATAGCATCGGGCAACTTTCTAAGTTAGAGAGCATAGATCTTTTTAGCAATCAATTGAGTGGGAGTATTCCAGATAGCATCGGGCAACTTTCTAAGTTAGAGGGCATAGATCTTTCTAGCAATCAATTGAGTGGGAGTATTCCAAATAGCATCGGGCAACTCTCTAAGTTAGAGGGCATAGATCTTTCTAGTAATCAATTGAGTGGGAGGATTCCAGATAGCATCGGGCAACTCTCTAAGTTAGAGGGCATAGATCTTTCTAGCAATCAATTGAGTGGGAGTATTCCAGATAGCATCGGACAACTCTCTAAGTTAGAAAGCATAGATCTTTCTAACAATCAATTGAGTGGGAGTATTCCATATAGCATCGGACAACTCTCTAAGTTTGAGAGCATAGATCTTTCGAGCAATCAATTGAATGGGAGTATTCCAAATAGCATCAGACAACTCTCTAAGTTTGAGAGCATAGATCTTTCGAGCAATCAATTGAGTGGGAGTATTCCAAATAGCATCGGACAACTCTCTAAGTTAAAGAGCATAGATCTGTCTAGCAATCAATTGAGTGGGAGTATTCCAGATAGCATCGGGCAACTTTCTAAGTTAGAGAGCATAAATCTTTCTTTCAATCAATTGAGTGGGAGTATTCTAGAAAGCATCGGGCAACTTTCTAAGTTAGAAAGCATAGATCTTTCTAGCAATCAATTGAGTGGGAGTATTCCAGATAGCATCGGGCAACTTTCTAAGTTAGAGAACATATATCTTTCTATCAATCAATTGAGTGGGAGTATTCCAGATAGCATCGTGCAACATTCTAAGTTAGAGAGCATATATCTTTCTAACAATCAATTTGATGGAAGTATTCTAGATAACATCGGACAACTTTCTAAGTTACGGTACATAGATCTTTCTGGCAATGAACTTGGAACAGGATTTCCTAAGTGGCCTCTATTGCAAAAGAAAATAGTCATGGTTGATCTCTCTAATGCTAGCATCTCAGGTCCTCTTCCAGAAAACATCAGTCATATGATGCCAATGTTGATGGAATTATATCTTGCAAATAACCTCATGAACGGTTCAATTCCAAAGTCGCTATGCAATTCAAGATATTTGGAAGTTCTTGATCTTTCAAACAATATGTTTTCTGGAAGTATTCCCAATTGTTGGAGAAATGATCAATCATTCAATTTTATTGATCTATCTTCTAACAATCTCTCGGGTTTATTTCCAAGTACAATAGGGCTGCTTTCTTGTTTATACGTACTGCACTTGAACAACAATAGTCTCCATGGTGAACTACATATGGCCTTGAAAAACTTCACTTCTTTAGTGGTTTTGGATTTGGGTGAAAATAAATTTTCTGGAAATTTAACAAGCATTGTAAGGGGTGAGATTGGCAACCACAACCACTCTTTAAAAATTCTTCGATTACACAAAAACTTGGTTTCTAGTTATATTCCTTTGGAACTGTGCTATCTCTCTCAATTGCAAATTCTAGATCTTGCAGATAACAATTTGACAGGAAGGATTCCTCCTTGTTTTGGAAAGTTTCCAGCTATGGTGAATGCAACAAAATTGATCAACAGCATGAGTGAGATTTATTGGTATTGGGCGCATTTAATGGAGGTTGTGAAAGGGAGATACCTTGAGTATACAAGAAAAACCTTGGGACTCGAGAGTAGTATAGATCTTTCGAGTAACAATCTAATAGGATCCATACCAGACGAGCTAATTTTCCTTAAGGATTTGCACAATTTGAATTTGTCTTGGAATCATCTCTCAGGAAAGATCCCTGAGAAAATTGGACAAATGGAGAATTTGGAATCTCTTGATTTCTCCCAAAATGGCCTTTCAGGAACAATCCCAAAAAGCATGTCAGGTTTAACCAAGTTAAGCCACCTCAACTTGTCCTACAACAACTTGTCAGGGCCAATTCCAACAGGCTATCAACTCCAAACACTCGAAGATCCAACCATTTACATTGGCAATCATCAACTCTGTGGAGCTCCACTCTTGAAGAAATGCTCAAATGATTTGCTACCTCCTCCAACCGACAACTTCAAGGATAATGATGAAGGTGCACTTGAAAGAATGTGGTTTTACATTGTCGTGATGTTAGGCTTTGCAACTGGATTTTGGGGAGTCGTGGGAACTTTGATTTTTGTGAAAAGTTGGAGATATGCTTATTTTCAATGGGTGGATGATATCAAACACTGGATCCTTGTGGGTATTACATGGAAGGTGGTGCAATTCAAAAAGATGTTCAATGGTAACCCAGATGATTAGTGAGTTATATATGAAGTATATTATTGTTGCTACATTTATTATAAAACTAATTGGACAACCCTGCATTGCCGGGTATGGTGTTAGGTCCAACTTTGAATGGCCCAACATTGAATAGGCCAATTTTAAATGAACACATAAGTATTAGAGTTTGTAAAGTTTTCAGTAACATAACATAAGGTGTAGTTCTTAAGGTTTCACAAAAACAAAAATTAATAGATTCAGATAGAAAATAGAGAATTTTATGCAAGGCTTTTAGACTGCATAGATTTCTATCTTTCCAATTTTGTTAAAAAAAGAAAGTAAAAAAAAGGAGGGCAAGAGATGAAAGAATGAGATAAGAAGAATGGCTTAGTTGAGTATAAAATAATAGCCAAAATAAAGTCCTCACATATTCATGGTCAAAGTTTGGAACTTTCAATTACATGCAATTAAATCACTCAATTGAGTATCTCTTACTTAAAATTCCCATGTCTTCAGTATTTCCTAAAACACATTTTGACATTGCATGAGACATATCAACCAGAGACTCATCAAACATTATCAAGGCTAAATAGTGAAGTCTATTTTGTTAGTTTAACCCCAAATAGATAATTGATTTTTGTAACAAAAAATGAAACAAAATTAATCATTTGTTAGTTTTAACTTTATGTCAGGACTCTCAATATATAAGAGGCCTAAAAGCTAAACCACACAATGCAAAAGAAACTGCATAAACTTCAAGAATAAAAAGAATATCCACATAAATGATAGGGATTAAAATACTTAGTGTTGCCTTTCTCCCAACAAACCATCATTGGATAAAACCATTAAAAAAGACTATATCTAAGTGAGAAAAATATATAGATAATTTTGATCTTTTTCATTTGAAAGATGATGTTGGTATATTTAGTAATACTAAAATAAAATATGAGGGCAGTATTTTTGTGGCCAAACCTTGATTCTTTTTCATCCTGCACACTCATGAAGGTGCAGATGCCGACACAATAGCTATGAAATGAGTAACATATTTTCAACCTACAAAAGGAATAATATAAAGAAAATTATGCAACTAAAGCTACAAGAGACCTATGAGATAACATTATATGTCTCCATCATGTACGTGATAACATAATACATGTGTAGCCAATTTGTATAGAAAATCCTACTTCTTAGACAATATTCCCAAAGTAAACAACTCTCATTTCATATTTTTATTGCCATTCCCTTCTATACTACTTATAGAAGAGCTTGAGATTTTAAGTTCAAAAGTCTTAAATTCAAAAGTTTGAAATAGACTAAGAGGGTGAAAAAAGATTTAGAAAATGAGAAATAATTATCCCCTTTTGTATTAAAGGGGAAGATGAAGAAGAGAAAGAAAAAAATTGAAGGGGCCAAAAAGATAAATACAATTCTTTGAAGAAAATTAAAGAAAATGAAATGAACTCTGTCGCGTCCCAAAACCCAAATCCGGGGATGTGGCAGACGTTGTACACTTGTGAGACGGGTCCCACAAGTGCACAAGGCTCGGAACTTATTCAAATCACAAAATCTCAAGAACAAAATCTACCTTACAAAAGGATGATAAAATCTAAAACTTATGTTCAATTAGAATAGCTAGCCTTCTACCTCGTCACTCCCCTTGGTTTTCCTGTCCTCGGTTTCGCTTCCTGAAATGGTGGACAAGGAAAACTATGAGATAAAATATCTCAGTAAGTAAATATATGGATAGCCCTTGGTAAAAATTTAAGCATGCCAGATAAACCATGTAAGCATAACAGAACTTTCAGTGATAAACCATTAATGCAAATCAGGTTCAGTTCAATAATAAAGTGTTCAATGACAAACCGTTAATGCAGAAGAAAAATTCAGTAGTAGTCTCATCTATAGGTCATGGCCAGCGTTTATAAACCTCCCACTGGCAGGCACAGTAGTAGTACCAGCGTTTAACAACTCCCACTGGCAGGGGTCAGTAATAACCAATGTTTAACCCCATTGGCAGGGTTATAGAAGTACCAGTGTTTAACAAACTTCCACTGGTAGGTGTCAGTAATGGTACCAGTGTTTAAC
Source organism: Rubroshorea leprosula (assembly GCA_020521535.1). Taxonomy (NCBI): domain Eukaryota; kingdom Viridiplantae; phylum Streptophyta; class Magnoliopsida; order Malvales; family Dipterocarpaceae; genus Rubroshorea; species Rubroshorea leprosula. Next base: position 33,186 of record BPVZ01000228.1, on the reverse strand, counting down.
AACTCCCACTGGCAGGCGTTAGTAATTATCAATGTATTATCCAATTGGCAGGATTACAGAATGGACCGGTCATATCAGTAAACATGTCGACATGTGCTAGCGTTTATAAGCCTCCCACTAGCGGGCACAGTAAACATGACCATATCAGAGACAAAACTATGTAGGATTTACAAAAAAAGTCGAAATTCACAATCAATCTCAAATTTCAAAAATAAACCGGACAACTTCCATGTGAACATGGATATAACAGAAAACTTAGAATTTACAAAATTCTCAGTTCATCAAAGCAGTTCAGTCAATTCCATGTATAAACTGAAAATTTCATGTAGGCATGCTCAACTCCAGAAAAACAATAAAATTCTCATTTTCATTCCAATCATGCACAATTCCAGAAAATAATAATTTTCATAAAAATCATCAAAACTTTCATTTCAGTTTAATCACACTCAGATGCTGATAAAATCAATTTAAAATCAATTTGAACCTTGCCACCATCTCAAAAACAATTTAAAACATGCTTTGAAATCGAAGGGCATTACCATAATTTACTTACTTAACTCGCACAGAACAGAAAGCTTAACCCAAGTGCTACGGTGACAGAACGATCAAAACATAATCACAATATTCCAAAGTTAATACCATACTACCACAAATTCAAAGTGAAATCATCATTAGCATTACCCCTAATCACGGTGCTATTTCTATCAATCTCCACATGACCAAACATCTCCAAATTTGTTCTTATATTACAAACTAAACATTTAAATCCCTGTTAATTGTTGACCCTCGGTGTGTGAACAGTGCCCGTGAATAGTGCCAGTAAACAGTACTTCAACTTCTAAAATTGGCAAAACAATAACCAATCTCACGGGATTTTTCTCTAAAATCACAACAACCCAATTCAAGCTAATTTACACTTAAACCAAGCTTAAAAACATAGCTTAAGCTACCAAAATTTCCCCATTTCTCACGGGCAGCACATGGAGAGTATGGCTTTGGCAAACCACAACTCACACACACGGGATTTTCTCTCCAAAACATCACAACAGCCTAATTAACAAAATTCCTACATAAACCAAGCACAAAAACACATTTAAATGCTGCTAAATGCTACCGGAATTCCCCCATTTTCTAGCAAAATTCGGACAACCCGAGCAGCCACAACAAGGACCAAATTCAGCAAAGGCAACAACCAATTGGATAAAATTCGAACTTAAGGGAGGTTGTCAACTTACCCACAATTTCCCAGCTACAGAACCGAACCTGGCGGGGGAGAAGCTGGCGGCAAGTGCAGGGGAAGCTCACGGAATTAACCCAAATTCAAGAACCAAAACAGGAATTAGAGTAACCCAACTTGAATTAAGGCTAAAGGGATGATTTCCTAGTTGTTCCCTTACCAGAAAAACCGAGAAGCTCTCCACCGGCAAGAGCAGCTCGAGGACAGGGGAAGAAAGAGCAGAACAGATCTGGAATTTCTGGGTTGGGAGAGAAAATTCTAAGCCCCAATTCTTGTGATTGAACAAGAAAGGAAGAGAAATTCAAGCTTTGCCACCAATTTTCTCAAGAGGAGTGCATCGGTGGCTATGGGGGCTTGTCGGGAGAAGAAGAAGAGAAGCAGAAGCAGAAACACGTGGCTGATGAGGAAGAAAAGAAAGAAAAAAAGAAAAAGATAAAGCAGTTGATCCTTATCTCATTTCCTTTCTTTTAAGTCCCTCAACTTTTGAAAATTTTGCTAGTAAGCCCCTCAATAATATTTTCTATCACCAAGGTCCTTACTCAAATGTTAAAATATCACAAAATTTTGGGATATTACAAACTCACAACATCCAACTAATTGGTTAAGGCAATGTGGTGTGGAGGAAGAAGAAGACTCATACTTTAAACTAAAATGTGAAAAAGTTGCAGAATCAAAAAAAGAAAATCTGCATACCTCAAACATTTTATATTTGACTTTAAAAGGCAAGATTGTTGAATTTAGCCTACTTAAAATTAGTACATGTTCTCATTAAAAAAAAAAAAGTTAGTACATGTTGATTCCTTGCAAATCTTAATTCACAATCATCTCCTCTTCTTAAAGCTATAATAACCATGAATAGCTAAGAAAGAGAAATTTTGAAATAAGATGAAGAAAAATACCCATGTCAATCCCTTATATCATATCAACTTCCCATCTTAATGTTTTATTGCATTTGACTGTCCCTATCTTCTTAAGTTAAGCAACTATATCGACAAGTATACTTAAGAAATGATTCAATATGTAAAAACATCATTTTAAACATAAAAGATTAGTCTATTATGAATTTTTCTCTCAATTTTCTGTGATTTTGTTAATAGTAGAAGATCTAATCTTTATTTATTTACAGGTTTTTGTGGCTTCTAGGTTGAATGTTCTCGAAGCATGGCAGATGCCTCAACTAATAACTCTGCTTCTGCTTTCATCCTATGTTTTCCATGTTTTCAACATAGACATTAAAGATCGTAGCTCTTTTTATACATGAGAGTGTGTTTGCAGAAGTGGAATTTTTATATATGATATGATGATGATATTTAAAAAAAAAAAAATTAGAAATTGATAGTATTTATCAAATTTAGGAAATTTTGCATGAAAAACTTCTCTTAGAATTTTTTTTTAAAAAGAACTTCCTAGATGCTGAATTCAGCTTTTAGAAAAGCTAAAATACTTTTTTGAAAGGTTTGCATTTGGTTTAGTTTCAGTTTCTGACAATTTACTATGCAATATCAATATGGTGAATATGGGTTTGATCTGTCTATTCATGCTTCTATGTATTTATTTTCAAGAAATTATTTATTAATATGGATTAATTGTTGTTTTTAGAGTTTCTGGGGACAAATTTTTTTATATTTTAAATGTTCTTGAGTGATAGATAACTATTATGTACTAGCATATAAAGGCAATTATGTATTTTTACTCTAAACTCTTATTGTATAGATGACCCACCGTTAATAGCAATGCACACAACCAATATTATTCTTCATGGTATCAAAGCATTGAATTAGGGCACCAAATATTATCTAGGTTTTCTTTTCTCACACTTCTGTCACCGTCTACTTCCTTCGTCTTTCTCTTTTCCATGGCTTCCCCTTCGTCTGTTACCTCCTTTGCATCTTCACCTCCAACTTCACCTACTACTCATACTATAGCCTCTACATCTACTATTTTTTCCCATGTAGTTTTCTCCATCTCCAATAATAAGCATTTTGTCCCTGAAACTTTGACTCATGAGAACTATTTGCTTTGGAAAGAATTGATAATTCCCATTCTTCGCAGCAAAAGTGTTTATGGTCATATAGATGGATCTAAACCATGTCCTCCCTCAATAGATCTGGCCTATGAAGAGTGGCAACAGATTGATTATCAGGTTCTGTCATGGATACAAGCAACCATTTCATGTGAAGTTCTGAAATTGATAATTACACCAAGGAAATCTTTAACCGCAAAATCTGCTTGGGATGCTATTGAAGTTTCTTATCATAGTCAACTTGAAGCCTGTGATTTAATGCTCAAGCAGGAATTCCGTGGCCTTCAAAAACAATATGAGCTGTCAATGATGGATTATTTGGAGCATGCTAAGGTACTTTCTAATCTCCTTTTCAACAGTAATAGTCCAGTCTCTGATAAAAGATCTTATTTTGCAAGTTTTGGCTAGTCTTGATCAAGAGTACAGTGTTTCCAAGTGAACCATCCCACAGAGGCAACCATTTCCTTCTTTTTTGCAGCTTCGATCCCTGTTCTTAGTTGAAGAAGCTAATCTTAAACATGAGCATGCTCAAATGGGTGCTACTATCATTATTTCCTCTCAATAGCTTCTGGTAGCTACTCATACTAGGCAATCTTGGCAGGATTTCCAAGGTTTTGCTCATTTTTCTTCCAACCGAGGCATTCCTCGAGGTGGTAGGTTTGGATATAGTCCGAGGGGGTCGTTTTTCTGGTGCTCGTGGTGGCAATTATTCTGGTTTTTCTAGATATCACACTAGTTCTTCAAGTTTTGCTTCTTGACCTCAACAATATCATCTTCACAATTCTGGTTTTTCTAGTTTCTCTCGGCCATCATGGGATGCTGCAAGTTATCTCTGTTCTGCTAGATCCTCCTTTCCACCTTTGCTATCGACACCACCATCACCTCTGGTTTGCCAATGGTGTCTTCAAGCCAATCATCAAGCTCATGATTGTCTTTCAATTCCCAAGTTAGTTTGGTTCTCTCCAATTCAACCTCAAACTTTCATGGTTGATAATTCTCCAGTTCAGCATGTAAATCCAAATTGGGTCTTTGACACGGGTGCGTCTATTCATGTTTCTCAAACCTCTAGTTCTTTATCTTCCTATATTCCTTATACTGGTCCTACTTTTGTTCAAGTTGGAAATGGTCAACTTTTGCATGTTTCTCATGTTGCTTCTCACTCTCTTGCATCTCGTGCTTCCTCTTTCTAGTTAAATAATATTCATGTTTGTCCTTCTATTATGAAAAATTTAGTTTCTATTCGTCAGTTTACTAAAGATAATAATTGTTCTGTTGAGTTTGACAAATTTGGTTTTTTTGTTAAGGACTTCCAGACGAAGAACACCCTCCTTCGTTGCAATAGCAAAAGTGGTCTTTATACCTTTTCTAGGCAATCAAGTTCTCTTCCAGAATCTTTTTAGGTGTTAGTCTCATCTCATCTTTGGCATTGATGTTTTAGTCATCTGGGTTCCTCGTCTTTTGCTTAGTTAGTTTGTCGTGATTTTCTTCCTGCAAATAAAGTGACTAGCTCTTTTAGTTGATGTCATGCTTGTCAATTAGGCAAACATATTCGTCTGCCATTTCAAGATTCTTCATCTGTTACTTTGAAACCTTTTCAATTAGTTCGTTCTAATGTATGGACCTCTCCATTACATTCTTTTAAAGGTTTTAAATATTATCTTTTATTTTTGGATGATTATAGTCATTATTTGTGGGTGTATCCCTTACAATCTAAATCTGAAGTTTTCTCTCATTTTCTTCAATTTTCTGCTTATGTCTCTACTCAATTTGGTGCTCAAATTCAGGCTCTCCAATGTGATAATGGCAAGGAATTTGATAATATGCAATTTTCTTTATATTTTCAAAAACATGGCATTCAATTGCGTTCTTCTTGTCCTTTGACTCCCCAACAAAATGGGAAAGCCGAGCGTATGAATAGAACAATTGCTAATATGCTTCGTTCTCTTCTTTTTTGAGCAAAATTACTTGGAAAATTTTGGGTGGAAGCATTACATGTTGCTATTCACCTCCTTAATATTTTACCTACTTCCAAGTTACATTTTAAGACACCTCATGAGGTTCTTTATAATAGGTTGCCTTCTTATGATCATTTGCGGGTTTTTGGGGGTGTGCTTGCTATCCCAATTTAGCTGCCACAGTTTCGCATAAATTGGCACCTCGGTCAGCTCTTTGTATCTTTCTAGGTTATTCACCACATCATAAAGGCTATCGGTGTCTTGATCTAGCAACTCACAAAATTATTATTTCTCGACATTGTCACTTTTGATGAAGTGAGTTTTCCTCACTCTTCTGGTTGCCTGCAAATAGCTCTTCTAGTGTGCCTATTTTTAGAGCTTCGTTTGATATTATAGATACTGCCTTTATGCCTTCAGATTTATCTATTGTTGCTAACTCTATTGTGCAGCCCTCTAACTCTATTGTGCAGCCCTCATAAGTTCCATCTTCATCTTTTGCTGGTGTGCTAGGTGCCTTTCCTAATCCCACCTCCACTAAACTGTGTCCCTCCTTAACCCCAAACCAGTCTTCTACATCCTCCAAATCCACCTCACCCTAGGTCTCCCACACTTCTGCTGCCTCATCCAACTCTATTGCTATTTCACCCATCGAACCATCCACAAATCTTGCTCCCCTAACTCTTGCGACCTTGTCCTCACTCCAATCTGTTGCTCCCACATCCAGGCCCATTCATCGGCATCCTATGATCACCCGTGCTCAAGATGGATCTAGAAAGGTGAGTCTCTTGCCATCTATGGTTTCTATTGATGTCTCTCTTTCGGAACCTAAAACCTTTGCTCAAGTTGTTAAGCATTCTGAATGGCGTAAAGCTATGAATGAGGAGTATTTTGCTTTGTTACACAATCGTACTTGGATTTTTGTTCCTTGTCCTCCTCATGTTAATGTTGTTGGCTTTAAATGGGTGTATTGTATTAAGCAAAAATTTGATGGTTCTATAGAGCGTTACAAATCTCGTCTGGTTGCTCAGGGGTTTACTTAGCAACCTGGTGTTGATTATGGTGATGCCTTTAGTCTTGTGGTAAAGCCTGTTACTATTCATATTGTTTTGACACTTGCTGTTTCCTATAATTGGCCTATTCATCAACTTGATGTCAATAATGCATTTCTAAATGGTGAACTTTCAAAGCTTATTTATATGTCTCAACCTCTTGGTTTCACTGATGCTTCTCATCTGGATTATGTTTGCAAGTTACAAAAAGCTCTTTGTGGTCTCAAATAGGCTCCTTGTGCTTGGTTTTAGAGGTTTGCTACTTTCTTGACCTGTCATGGTTTTTTTCAAGCCTGTACAAATTCCTCTATGTTCATCCTTCGGACTCGTGAATCTATTGCAATTTTGTTATTATATGTGGATGACATTAGCTTGACTGCTTCTAGTTCTGCTTTATTATCTACTATTATTTCTCTGGTCAAGCAAGAGTTTTTAATGACTGATTTAGGGACCTTGAATTATTTCTTGGGTATTTTTGTTAGCTTCAACTTTGATGGTTTATTTTTGCATCAATCAAAATATATTCTTGAGTTATTGGATCACAATAGTATGTTAGATTGCAAGGCTGTTAATACTCCACTTGATAGCAAGAAAAAGTTAGTTGTTAATGATGGTCCACGTCACTCTGATCTTTCCACCTATCGGCGACTTGTTGGTGCCTTACAGTACATTACTTTCACACGTCCTGACATCTCTTTTTCTGTTCAGTAGGTTTCTCAGTATATGCATGACCCAACTGTTTATCATTTTTAGGCTATTAAGCAGATTCTTCACTATTTGAAAGGTACTCTACACTTTGGTCTTCAGCTTAATCGAGTTTGATCTCTTTCTCTCTTCATGTTTTTACTGATGCTGATTGGGATGGTTGTTTGGATACTCATCACTTGACGTTTGGTTTTTGTTTATTTCTTGGTAATTCTCTTGTATCTTGGTCTTCCAAAAAGCAGTCTATAGTTTTTTGATCTAGTGCTAAAGCTGAATATCGTGCTCTTGCTAATGTTGTTGCTAAAGCCTCTTGGATTTGTCAGTTACTTTCTGAACTTAGCTTTGCCCTTTCTTCTCCCATTGTTGTTTATTGTGATAATGTCAATGCTTTCTACATGGCTACCAATCCTGTTCAACATCATCGCATAAAGCACATTGAGATTGATTTACATTTTGTTTGAGAGTGTGTTGTCTCTCAGTTGGTTACTTTGCACCATGTTTCTTCTAGTCATCAATGGGCAGATATTCTTACTACGGCTCTTCCTATCTTGCACTTTCAGCTGCTTTGTGACAATTTATGCGTTCGGTCCCCTCTTGCACAAAGTGAAGGGGGATGATAGATAACTATTATGTACTAGCATATAAGGACAATTATGTATTTTTACTCTAAACACTTATTGTATATATACCCCACTGTTAATAGCAATACACACGGGCAATATTATTCTTCATTGAGGATTGATATTCGGAAAATGAATAATTATATTTAGCTTCTAGCTAGGGTCGAAAACGGTCTTATTAATGGTCTTTGTTGTGTATTTATATCATCTTTTATTTTTTGGGCTGCCTAACAATCAGGGTGGTATTGAGGATGGGGAAGAGCCTAAGTCTGCAGCCATTAGGGAATTGCGAGAAGAAACTGGTGTAGTATCAGCTGAGATTATTGCTGAGGTTTGTAGAAGAATTTCTGCCATTTTTCTACAGTTGTCTCATATTTTTTCAAGAATTGCGACTACCACTTTCGTAGGGGCACTGGCATTTTACTGCTATTTACATTTAGTGTCTGTGATTCTTTCAAATTTATCAAATTCCCCCAAGTTATGTGATACAAGCATTTGATGGATCATATGGTTGATTTATTGCTCATGAAGATATCCAACTATTCCTAAAATGATTATATCATCAAATTCAATCTTTGGGAGATCATGGAAGATAAAACAAAGAAAATATGAGGCCAAGAAAAGGACTACCACGTTACATTTCTACCCTTTATGTCCTGTGTTTCATATGTATGAAACAAAGAGCTGTGCCGCCTAGAATAACCTTGATGAAAGTCGAGGAAAAGAAACAATCCATTTAATAATAAAAGATATGCAAGCACAAGCAGGTTTTGGTATAAATTACCTTCATTCTCCCTGTTCCCAGCAAGTGCCTTCTTTCTTTCCCCAAATGCTGTCATACATCTAATTATTCCCGTTGTTTGGCGGGTTCCTAACTGGTTGACATATGATTTTCCTCCAGCTATTAAGTCCAAATCGAATCGCCTCTGGGGAGGTGAATGGCAAGGGAAGGCACAGAAGTGGTTTATACCTTCTTGCCTTCTTTTCTTTTTCTGTAGAAGTACATTTGTTGCCTAGATTTGCTTTTGTTTATATTTGCATTCACCCTATTAAGAGAGTAGTAGCTTGTGTAGATCATTTGACAGCTATAACTAGAGACATAGAGGGCCAAGAATCATTACCAGTTATGGAGATTATAACTAGAAATTAAAAGCAGGCAGGCTTCATGTGTGCGTCTGTCGTTAGGGGTATAAAAAGCTTTTTCGTTAAACTCGAGAATAGTTCTTTAGTTTTGATACAAGTCCCTTGATGGATTATTAATGAGCTTCAAAATACCATATCAATCTGCATTTTAATACAAGCTTTTTAGATCTTTCATTATCTTATTGATAAATGCATGCCTTTGTCGGCATGTTTATTCTTGTAATGGTTTATAGCTGATGCTAGTATCTCTTAGGAAGCAGAAACCAAACTTTTTCTGCTAAGAACCAAAATTATACCCTTGTTCTAATGCTAAAGCTCAAACACTCCAAATTGATGGATGAGTTATTATTAAAGCACTTAAGAAGGATGAAAGACTTGATTCTAATGAATACCATATAGTTTTTAACTTCTGAACAACTTATGTTCTATAATTATCAGGTTCATCTTTGAAATGCTGATGAACCTTAATCTTGGCTTTTTGAAACAATAAATAGTTACTCATTTTTGTTGTCTAATTTCACTAAAATACTAATGAAGATGTATAAGTTTATTCTGTTTATATCTAGTTTATGGCCTAACAAGACATTGGAACAAATTGACAAGTTTTTTATGCGATTAACAAAAGATGAAAGTGAGATCAACTTGGCAACTAGGGAAGCAGATCCGGAATTCGTTGAGTGGAAATGGGCAAACCCTGAAAAAGTTATAGAATAGATAATCTGCCAAGCCTTCACTATGATTAATTTTCTTTGATTTGCATTATATGAAAAACTTTTAAGATATTATATAAGAGAAATTGTGATAGGCAGTGGACTACAAGAGGCCAACATATGAGGTAGTCATGAGGACATTCAGGCCCTACTTGGATGATGGTAAAGCTGCAAAATGTAAATCAACAAAATGGTAAATGTCTTGGCCTGCTCTTGTAGCTCTGTCCATGTCTTTACAAATAGAAATTGAATTTGAGCGTAGTAGATGTTTGCTCTCAGTGAATGGATGTGGCAGTTAAAAGTTAGAACTACCAATTTAGACGATTACTCATTTGTGATTAAAAAAAAAACCTTTGTGCAAAAGTATCTAATTTTTCAAAAAAAAAAAAAAAAGAAAAACAGTGGGGAAAGTTGCATGTTCTGGAATTTGGATTGAGCATCTCTGTTTATATGATGAGATATGACTCTTACCATGTACCAACAAACAAAAAGAACTGCCAATTTTCTGTTTGTAAGTAGCTAGTTGTGAGATAACCATTTTGCTTGTCTATTCAATTGTTCCGTGGTAGGAGTATATAATATTATCTAGAATGCTGCAAAACTTAGAATAATTGAGGTGCCTTTACTGCTGCTTGCAAATTGCAGGTAGATGAAACAAGGATCTTGTATCCGAGGCACCATTTTGCTTGCCTAAGATCTTCTAATCATATTGCCTGTCAATTCTCCTTGCCAATATGGATTTTTGGTATATTTTGAATGACAATGAAATTCCTTCCATTTCCATATGATATGAATCTGCCCTAAAATCTTTACATTTTTTAAGTTCATGTTTTGTTCAATAAGAAAAATAAAATTTGTTAATGGTCCAACTTGTTGGGTGTAAGTTCTTTTGTATGGAATAAAATTTATGCTAAAGTCACCTTCCTTTTTTGGCCAACATGCTAAAGTCACGTTTGGTAGGACCAAAATGGAATGGAATGCACCGCTCATTTTCATCCCCTATATATTTTTACCATAGGATGATGCTATAAGGATAACCTTTTTGTCTCACCTTTTTATACAACTTCTACATGTCATTAAATGAGTAGATGCATTTAATATTACAGGTGTTATATGAATTAAAAAATCGATCATTTTAATGACATACCAAGTTGTACAAAAAAGTAAAACAAAATAGTTTGTCCCAATAGCATTTCCTTTTTACCGTAAATTAAGTTTATTTCCTTGCCATATTTAATCGAGCAAATATAACAAGGGAAACGAACAGTTCCTGAGGGAGATGATCCCTTTAAAGTCTAAAGTAAGAATCATGATTCCCTGTTTGGGAAATGGGCATTTATTCCACTCCCTCCCCTTCTCTTCATTTTTTTTGCCCTTTCATTTCTAAACTAAAAATGTCTGAATAACTCTTCACCAGGGATTCCATCATAAGTTTCTTCTTTAATCCTTTGTCCTGACAAACCATATTCTCTTAGGCAGAGTTCAAATGCATTCGTAAGCATCAATTGAATCTCAAGAGCGTTTGGCATACTCATTCAAGAGATGGAAAATGTAGGCAAATACATGGTCCATCTTCAACTCCCATTGAATAAATTCGTTTGTTGCCTTCCCAATGGCCTGTGCCTGATCAAGCGAATTTTAGTAAGATACATGACATAACAATACATATGTTTTTGACGCTGGTATTTTATATTTTCTATCCTAGACTCAAAAGTAAAAAAAATAAAAAATGAGAATTTTAAATGTTAAATAAGTAATTAATTTGTCAAGATAAAATGACAAGCTCATATAACAAAAGAAAGGTTAATAATGCTGATTAAATTCAGCCTTAAAATTATAAATATCGATTACTTATTTCATGTTGTTGTCGCCCTAATCAACAGCATATTTGATTGATCTCCACTTATGTCATCCTTAACGGCCCAATGGTGACGCATCGCCATTAAACCTCTAGTGAAAAAAATCACAGTAATTGGGGTTTTACAAGTAAGGTTACAAAGTCACAATCAAAAATATATTTTTCAGTGACAAACCATGCAGAGTCTTCATTGTAGGTCTTGAACCTGCATCAATTTTACATTCCAAGATCTAAATATTAATCAGTGATAATTAATTAACAAAAGTAAATAGAAATGAGGAGAAAAGTATGAATGTTTAACCTGTGGGTACATTGGCTTGCCAGGTCAAATTGCTTGTAACCTTGCTTTGATTCTTTAATCCAATCCTGAAAGCATATTATTTCCAAGAATTAGGAGCAGTTACTAATATCAATAAAGTGAAATGCTTTGAGATTATTGTACCTGGGCATAAACACGAGCACCCCAAAAGAAGATTATATTAATCTTCCCTGTAAATTGCATACTGCATTCCCAACACTCCAACATGGTACTGCCAGTAGTATATTAGTAAATCTTTTAGTGGCAAAGAAAAAAAAAAGATTTAATCTTTTAGTGGCTGAGTATTGTACTAACAATTTCTAATTATAAGAATGCTAAGCATGTGTAGAATATTATGATACCCTTCACAAAATTAAAAATAAAAAGAATTAAAATGGTTCAACATTATTATAAGCCTAACTGAAAAGAAAATGAATACATTGTAAAAA